>VDFB02224599.1:0-36035 GCA_007258455.2 Sequoia sempervirens
TTTTAGGACTTTATATATATATATATATATATATATATTTTGTATTTTTGCTACCAAGGCGCCTGTTTCCAGGTTTTCACCAAGGCACTTTTTTCTTTTTTTTCTTTTTTGAATTTTTTTGTATTTTTTCAGCATCATATTTGAATTTTTTTGGATTTTTTGACAATATATCAATTTTTTTTTTTTTGTAATTTTTTTAGTATCATATATCAATTTTTTTTGGAACTTTTTTCAGGGTCATAATTATATACAAAGGATACCCCCAGACAGAATGGGCATCAAGGATAGAACTTCTTCAGGTGCAAAACATTGATAGGCTCAAGGAGCTGCTCCCCCTCTTCAGTAGATAGTAGATAGGAACCTATGCCAAAAGTTGCTGTGATGATGTAGGGTCCAAGCCAATTAGGTTCGAATTTTCCCTTCTGTTCTCGATTCTGTTGGTTCTTAGGATTCTCTCGCAGGACAAGATCTCCTACTTGGAATTCTCTAGGGCGAACCTTTTTGTTGAAGGCTTTGGACATCCTCTTTTGATAGACCCTCATATAGTCAAATGATGCTTTACGCTTCTCATCAAGAAGTTCTAATTCTTGCAATCTCATGGCGCGATAGTCTTCATCTGTAACTAGACCTTTGAGAGAGACCAGAAGTGATGGAATCTCAACCTCTAAAGGTAACACTGCCCATTTTGTAGTATGTGAGAACAGGTAGCTGATTGGAGTGAATACCTACAGTTCTATAGGCCCACAGGGGCAGGTTATCTATGGAGTGCCAGGTCTCACCATTCTTATGAACTATTACATGCAAAAATCTTGATAATGGTTTTGTTTGAAGCCTCTTGCTGACCATTTCCTTGTGGGAAGTAAATGGAGGACCAATGTTGCTTATCTTAAGATCTTTGGTAGAATTCTTTAAGGTCCTTGTTTTTGAGCCGACCTCCATTAGCCGATGATAGTCTGAATGGCACTCCATATCGACCGAGATGATATGGTTTAAAATAAGACAACATCTTTAGAGGCAATAGAAATTAGGAAGCCTCTACTGTTTGTGCCAAAGTAGTGGGTAGCATTGATATTGAACTGTACTGATGAGTTGGGATGAATCTGCCCAACAAGATCAAAGGCCCATCGCTGAAATGGCCAGTGAGATATAGAAGGAATTAGCTCCCTACTTGGAGCATGTATCAGGTGTCCATGTTTCTGACATTTTTCACAAGACTTAGCAAATTCTACTGCATCTATCTGCATCATAGGCCAATAGTACCCTACCCTAAGCAACCTTCTAACCATGGAAAGACCATTAGAATGTCCTCCACATATGCCCTAGGTGGATGTCAACTAGGCACGTGATGATTCCTCCTTTTCTAAGCACCTAAGAAGTGTTCCATCTAGACCCTCCTATACAAATCACCAGAGATGAGGGAATGGCGAGAGGCGTTGCGGATAAGGTTTCTTCTTTCAGATCGGTTAAATGTATCGGGGATGATGCCATCACGAAGATATGAGTAAATAGCACCATAGCGGGAGGATTCATGATTGACAAGGGTACAAATGATATGGCTTTCAGGTGATTCAAATATGGGATATCGTAGCTCTTCCACCAGGAATTCATATCTGGACTCATGTTCCTCTAACTCAAGAAGTGAAGCAAGGGTGGCCATAGCATCAGCTGCTTTGTTCTCAGCCCTAGGGATTTGCTGAAAGGTGACAAAAGTAAAATACCGTCTCAATGAATCAACCATTTTTTTGTAAGGTACCAACTTGTCATCTTTTGTTTGGTATTGTTCATTGACTTGGTTGATGATCAGCTGAGAATCCCCATAGATATGTAGTTCTGTGATATTCCACTCTATAGCCATTTTAGTCCATTTGTCAAAGCCTCATACTTAGCTATGTTGTTTGTGCATGGAAAGAGTAACTTGTAAGATTTAGGAATAGTATACCCATGAGGAGAAACAAACAACACACCAGCTCCAGAACCATTTTGCATGCATGAACCATCAAAGAATAGTTTCCAGGATCTTTCAGTCATGTACATAAGATGCTCATCTGGAAAGTTGACTTGAATGGGCATATTATCTTGAATAGAAAAATTAGCCAGTTGATCTGCAATAGCTTGGCCTTTGATTGCTTTGCGCTCAATATACTCTATGTCAAATTCAGAAAGAATCATCATCCATTTAGCAAGTCTGCCCGTGAGAGCAGCTTTACCGAGCAAGTATTTGAGAGGATCAATTTTTGATATGAGGTGTATGGTGTGCGTGAGCATATAGTGTCGCAATTTTTGAGAAGCAAACACTACTGCGAGGCAAGCTTTTTCAATACTAGTATAATTAATCTCATAAGAAACAAGAGTGCGACTAATATAATATATGGCCCTTTCTTTCCCTTGTTCATCTAATTGAGCCAACAATGCCCCCAGCGAAGATTCAGTAGCTGAGACATATAAAATGAGAGGTTTTCCTGGAATGGGAGGCATTAAAATGGGAGGATTTGCCAAGTATTCTTTAATTTGATCCATGCTCTTTTGGCAATCCTCATTCCAGACACATTGAACACCTTTATGCAAATTTTTGTTGAAAGGTTGTGCTGCCTATCTCACAAATTTTGTGAAATAAACCTCCTTATGGATTGAAGGCCTTGAAGACTTACTCATCGACATTTTGGGAGGTGGCATGTTTATAATGGCTTGAACCTTTCAGGTCCACTTCTATTCCTTTTTTGTATTCTAAAATGATGAATCCCAATAATTTTCTAGAAGTAACACCAAATGCACACTTTTTTGGGTTTAATCTTAGTTGAAATTGTTCCATGTGATCTAGAATCACTTCTAAATCAGCCAAATGTGTTCCTCTTCTCTTAGACTTAGCCAGGGTGTCATCCACATAATCTTCCATATTCTTATGCATCATGTCATGGAAGATGGTTGTCATAGCTCTTTGGTAAGTAGCTCCTGCATTTTTCAATCCAAAGGGCATGAAATTCCAACAATAAGTACCCTAGGCACATGTGAATGCAGTCTTTTCTTGATCCTCAGGAGCTATCTTGATCTGATTATACCCAGAAAAACCATCCATCAAAGAATAGATCTCATATCCCACTGTCATGTCCACCATCATGTCTATGTTAGGAAGTGGGAAATCATCCTTTGGGCATGCCTCTATTAAGATCTCTAAAGTCCAGGTGCAGATTCAATGGTTTCCGACAGTTTAGAAATAGGTACAATGTTGGAAAATCCAACAAGATAGTCTATGGCTCTAATGAACTCCGCACTAAGGAGCTTTTCTAATTCAGCTTTCACTAAAAGAGCTATATGAGGGTGCATTTTCTCAACTTCTGTTTTACTGGTTTCACACCTGGAGCTATGGATAAATGATGCATAATGAGATTAGTGTCCAACCCTGGCATGTCTGAGTATGTCCATGCAAAGTTAATTTCCTTCTTTTGGAGGAACTTAGTATAAGCTTTCTTTTCTTCAGGTGATAAAGATTTAGCCAAGTGTACAATTTTTGAACTTCCTCCTCGTACCCAAATTAATGCCTTCTCGTAGGTTCAACTAATCGATGATCTATCCGAAATAGCTTGCAGACTATCAAGCAATCTTTATCCTAGGTGCCTCCTCAAGGTTTTCACCTTGGCATTTTCTTTTATTTTTACTTTTTTTGGTTCTGACACCGCCACATAGTGGTTTTCGCCATCAGAACTCTTATTCTTTTTTTCTTTTCTTTTATCTTGTGACTAAGGTACTTGATGTCAGGTTCTGTCATACTGGTAGCCGGTTCACTGGTGGAAGAGACTATAGGTTCAATGGCATTTAGATAGCAGGTGATCTCATAGTCATTGTGAAATGTCAAGAGTTGAGGCTCTTGGTAACGTTGAGACCAATCAATAAGGTTGGGGTGAACAAGGGGTAGGTTGATGACTGGTTCAAGATTAAGGATATAGGTGGTGTCATCTCTGGTGACTGTAGAATTGGAATCTGTCAAGTTTCCCTCTAAAGTGTCTAAATCAGAATTTATCCTAGCAAGCTAAGAATCGTCTACTAATGCGACATGTGGGTTCCAATCTTCTAATCTAACACATGACTCGTCAGTTACATCAGGTTGAGAACTATAAGCATGGACAACGTCCATATCCAAGTCAACTGTTGCATCTGAGAGTGAATCCCATTCAAACTCATGAGAGTCTATTTCTAAATTATTGTTGGAGCCTCGTGATGTAGAAGCCTCAAGATTTGGAAGAGGCTCCTCTCCTCTAGCAATTTGCTCAATCACAAAATTATCTGAATTATCACCATCTGTTGCAGCTGGGATGGAGACACTATCCATAGTCAATCTTGCATTCATACAGTCACTATCTATTGCAAATGAGATAGGAGGACTATCAATTATTAAATCTCTTGAATCTTCCCAAAGGAGATTTGTTGAAGGTATCCAATCATCTGTTATGTCTTGTTGATTGGTCAAATCTGGTACATATTCTGTGTCATCTTTACTATCCCGCCTATCAGAAATGGGGACAGTGCATTTATTGTTGTTCATAAAGCCTAGGCCAACCAGTTTCTTAGACTTACATGCAAAAAAATCATGATTGACTGGTTCGGCTCTAGCATCTAACCTATGACTAAGAGGGCCATATCCTGGATAACCCATCTTCTTGACAAAAGTATATCCTCTCCCATAGTACTTAGGAGAGGGGGAGAAATTTTCATTGTGCTGGTATTTCTCCTCTTTGTATATCCAATCTCGAAGAGCTACTTCCTCTTTTTCATCTTGTATTGGTACTGAGGATTCAACAAACTTGTCAAATATTGTCATTGCTGAAGATGATGGTTTCATCTCCTGTGAAGGCTTTCCATATGTCCTAGGGGAAACAGGCATCTTTGCAAAAGAGTCAAGTTGATACCCCCCCATGCCAAGGTCTACTGACTTAAATTTGTTTTGACAGTCTGCTAAAGTTGTTTTATAATCCTCTGCTGCTCGGTTAAGAGGGACATGAACATTAGCTGAGATTGAGTTAGTTGATAAGGTGTTATCCCCTGGTATGCAAATTTATGTTCCATTGTAGGGGAACTTAACACACTGGTGGTAGGTAGACGGCACTGCCTGCATATCATGAATCCATGGTCTACCCAGTAAAATGTTGTATGCAAGGGGTCCAGTATCAACAATTTGAAACAAGATATCTTTCTCAACTGGGCCAATCCTGACAGGAAGGACAGCCAATCCCTTAGAACTTCGTTCTACCTCATCATAGGCCTTTATGGTGATCTTCTTTCTAGTGTCGATCACTTGCTCTGAATAGCCCAAAGTTTTTAACAAATTCAAAGTACAGATATTTAACCCAACACCCCCATCAATCAACACGCGCCTGACACGGGTTTTATGAATCATGACTTCAATGTGAAGGGAAAGATTGTGTGGATGGCTTAGGGATTTGTCATCATCTTCAGAGAAAGAAAGGTAATGTGGGCTAGTAATGTGATTCACCATGCCTTGGAATTGGTCTATATCAATGTTGTTGGGGACATTTGCTGTGCGCAAAGCATCCTCAAGGATCTGCTTATGTCTAGGGGACAACTCTAGAAGCACTAAGATTGAGATCTGTGCTGGAGTTTTCTGTAACTGATCTACAAGATTGTAGTTTGGTTTGAGAGCAGTGGTGGACTTTATAGTGACATTCTTGGATGCCACTTGCTTAGATTTGTTGGATGGACCTGAACTAGGCCCTCTGAGAATAATAGGGGCTTGACTCCTGGTAACAGCATTAAGGGCTTGGGAAGATAACCTAGAATGAGGACCTCTTAGCACCACAACAGGTTGGTTGTCAAAAATAGGGGAGATTCATAACCATGCGGGTCCTTATTCCTTATCATATTAACACTTGGCTCCACAACTTCAAGCATGTTTATCATACCGTGATAGAAGGATTGCAGCTTTGCCATTCTCAGGATTTAGAGGCTTCTTGTCGAATTAGGCAAAGGTTCCTTAAAAAGCTCATGATCAAAAGATTGGTATTTAGGCCACTAACTCTGAAGCTTTCCACTTTCTATAAAAAATCTCGACGATGTTTTAATTTCCAAATGGGGCTAAATAAGAGATGGCTGTGGCCATTACATGAAATTTTGTTGCACGCCTTGTCATCCCACTCAATGGCTTAGGATCCGGTTTTGAAATTTTGCGTGATCTCTAAGGATGCTGCTGTTAGCAATGAGAGTTTTGAGAATATCCTCATATGTGTCAAATTCAATCGGTAAATTCATCAGCTCCTCGGGTTTTGGGCCTCTCCTGATATCTTGGTTTACTTTCTTGTTGTGGAGGTGCATTAAGCTTCATTGCTCGCACAACCTTAGTCAAATTAAGAACACTTTGATCTCTTGATTGGGAAGAATCCACAACTCCATCATTGACAACTTGTTTGTTTTTGTTCCAATTGTTGTTCTTCCCTTTATCCCTATTGTTGTGTTGACCATTGTTGGTATTATTGTTATGTCTAGTCAAAATGCCTTGTTCTTTTAGAACATCCTCAATGCGGCATGTAGTTTCAATCATGGTATCAAAGGAAGTGAAGACTATCTTTTGATCTCATGTCTCATTTCAGGCACCAAATTACTAACAAGTATGTCAATCTTTCATCCTCATGGATCGGGCCCTAGGATACCGGTATACGGCCCTTCCACCTTTGCAAGAAGGTAACAAAGGGTTCCCTCCTCGATTTTGTTCTGCTGTATAGGTCCAACATATAACAGTCTCGATGATTATATGTAAGTGTTGAACGAATCTATGAACTAAGTTCTAAAAGTCTGATGTAGAGGAGGATATTGGTAAACCATTCCATTGCTTGTCCTTTAAGACTCCTAGGGAACAACCTCATCAAATAGGAGTCATCCTGATGGAATTCAAAGCTCATAGTATAGAACTGATGCACATGGTCATGTGGATCACCACTTCCATCATATTTATCGTATTGTGGGAATTCCACCCTCTTTGGAAAATCTTTCATGCTCACACTCTTGTCAAATGGATTAGGACAAATTGAGTCTAGTGAGAATGAGCTCTTAGGTTGCATCATTTTCTCCATCATTTGCTTCATTTGGTGGATTTCTTCCTCTTGAGAGGGATTTTGCTTTTGTATTTTGTTGTCCACATCAAAATTATAAGGGACTCTGGCACCCTTGTTGATTAGACTTTCCAAGAATTTATCTTTGTTTTGTTCCAAATACCTCTCCACATACTGTTGGAAGATAGGCTCTTGTTGTATTCGCATGAAGTCTTGAGTATCAAAATCATAATGTGAGCTACCACCTCCATGTTGGGAACCAGGATGTACATGTTGGGAGTGTGGTCTTGAATTTCTGGGAGGAGTTTGCCTCCTATAGTGAGCATACTGAGAGGCCCTTCTTCCTCTAGGACTAGGAGATCTAGAAGGGGTCCTTGACCGCCTTCTACTTCTTGGTGTTCTGGAAGGGGTGGAGGGAGGAGAATTATGTCTACTGTTAGCACCCCTTGTATTGTATTGTTTGTTTAATCGGTGGGCTAACTGCCTATCTTGCTCCTCTTGAGCGAGTTTCCTTTGTACTTCCAATAAAGCTTGGCTCTCTTCCTCAAGTTGTCTAAAATTTTCTTGCTTTGCAGCTTGTTCATCTAGAAAGGCTTTCTTTTCGCATTCAATTCTTTTGAGCCTATCACTTGTGAACCTTGAGGTATGTTGAAGTGGTGAGCTTGGTCTAGACTGTTTGAACAAGTCATTGGTATACGTTGTATTGACATGAGCATTACGAGGTTCATTGTCTTGGTCTTCATGTTGTGACCATTATTCTTGGTGAGCTCGTCTCTTATACCTTTCATCCCATTGATGGGCATCCAAATATCTTGTATTAATGAGGGCTGAATCAGGTTGATTATCATGAGAAGAATTTCCAAATATCATGTTGTTTCTGTGTTGTTCATAGATATCATCAAGATCTTGATCCATGGCTTCCCTCTCCCGCCGAGTGACAGTATAACTCATATCCATACCTGAGTGGGAAGGTGCTGAGGGGGTACTCAAGTCACTAAAATGGCTCTTTGGGTCAAAATAGGTTTCAGACTGACTCCTAGGTGACTGGTCAAATATTGGTTCCTTTTCCTTCCTCTTTTGACGAGTCTGAACTAGGGGTAGTTGGTTAAAGACTATCTGAGGTCGCTTTCCTTGGCTCACTTGATATCTTGTTGTGACTGACATGAAAGGGAAAGTTCAAGTAAACAAAAAATTCTAAGAAACGTCAATACCAGACTAGGATAGTAAAAGTTTTCTCTTGTCCGAGAGAGATGGTGAAATAGAACTGCTGCAAATAGGTGCAAACCAACACTGCCACAGAGGTGCTCAATTCTTGGGTGAACACCCTAGCACATATGGATCAGGAGGATGACTTACACAAATTGTACTGAGTTTGAATTGTATGAAAATGGGTGGACAAGGAGACTACCAGCACTCTCCAAGTGTGTTATCAAAGAGTCTAAAAATTTATCTATTTGACAGGAACAATTCCTAATTTGCCAATCTCAAGCAAAATCGCTTATGAGATCAAGGATCACTAATTCAAAAGGTCAAGGACACATAAACCCTAAATACAGAACAAGTCTCTAAAACTGGGACAAGTCACCTAATCGAAGAACTCAGTATTTCAGTTTGTTGTTTATTTTCAAAGATCAAGCAAGTATATCCACAAATTTTGATCAAGCACATAGGTTTCAATCAAACAAGTTGTGATACAAAAAGTAGTCGATAACAGATCTATCAAGGACAAAGCAACTTGATAGTATCGAGGGAGTCTTGTTTGAAGATGTTTGGACAATGTTTAAGACTCAAAAACAAACACATAGCTATCCCTACCAAAGAAAATGGTGAGAAGTCAAACCTTTGCCCCATTGCTTATGCGCATACGTGCACCTCACACAGCCGTGTCACCCCCTAGAGGGCGCCCGTGTTTTTGGTGTTTCCAAGGACTCAAATAAAGGTATCGCTCAAAGCGTTACCCTTTGTAGCAGGGGCCGGTCACAACCGCTTCCAAACGCCCGTGTGTATGCCTATGATGGAAATCTATGTATGATCAACATACGGAGAGATTCTTCCCCCTCCTTGCGCAAAGATTATGACTCCTTTCGGAGGTAAACTGGGTAGGCAACTAACTAAGAGGTTTTTACTTGGCTTCCGTTCACAATAACCTTCGGTGCCTCTGATACAGAGCTTGGGCCTCGCAGCCACACCAACACCTGAAAATCACACACCCCCACAAGCAGGGCTCGGAGCGGCGCCGCTCAGTGCAATAAACAGAGCTTTTCCATGATGATCGTCCAAGTCATGGAAAAGAAGTTACTATGGTCTTGGAGTCTTTAGACTCAACAAGACGTTCTTTATTATAGTGAGGTGGAATCACCGGTGATAGGTGTGTACTCACTTGGGTCGTTCCCGAGGTTCAACTTCCGGCAGGCCCTCTAAAGGTGACACTGGACATGGCTCGGATTCGGGTTTCTGATTTTCTGATTCTCCCAAAAGGAGAAGAGCATACTTCTCTAGCCCGTCTCTTTACCCAAACACGCTAAACAACCTTAATCACCGAGCTAGTTTCACTTCACCAAATCCACACGCTTTTGGGTTTCTGATTCTCTCAATGAGAGAAGAGCATAATCCCCTGACGAGTGAAAGTGCTAAAGATTCACTACCTTGCTCCGCTCCCTAAGAGTTCGTCATATTAGTAAGATCATAAGGAGCCTGGATTTGTCCATGGTCATCACCTCCATGTAACAAAGAGCCAAATTCCCTACTCACTATCGAAACTCCTAAGAATTTTAACGAAGCCCTAATTAGACTATGTGAATTGAAAAGCAAAAAAACAGACACAATGTTTTTTTTTTTTTTTAAGATCTTTGACAAGCGTAAGTGTTTGTTTTCAAGTCTTTGTCACGCGTCCTGCAATCAAACCGTTAGTGTGTTTCAAGTTCTCTGACTGGCGTCCTGCAGAAACTGTTATGCTCTGGAAAAAAAATTTAAAAGAACTAGAATTAAAAAATCTAATTTAATCTAGTCAAAATTTAATCTAAAAGGAATTAGTTAACAAAACTAAAATTAAACTAAATTAATCTAATACTAAACTAAAAATTTAAAACAAAACTAATCTAAATTAATAAAATTAAAAAAATCTAATCTAAATTAAAAAAATCTAATCTAAATTAATAATTCTAATTTAAATTAATAAAGTTAAAAAATCTAAAGTAAAAAAATCTAATTTAAATTAACAAAGTTAAAGAATCTACTTTAAATTAAAAAAATCTAATTTGAATTTTAGAAACTAAAAAAAGTATCTAATTTAAAAATCTAAATTAAAGTCTAAACCAAACTAACTAAAAATTAAACTAAATTAAGATTAAAAACTAAATTAAAATTAAAACTAAACTAAATTAAAAACTAAAAATTAAAAACTAAATTAAAACATGCATAAAAATCTTCAAATTTTATTTCTGAAAAATCTGTTTATAATGAGTAGATAAAAACAGAAACCCAGAAATTTTTTGAAGCAAAAAATAAAACCCAGAAATCGTTTTTTGATCCAGCAAGCAGAAGATGAAAAAAATAATTTTTTTTAAACATTTAGCCAGGTGAAAAATGACGCGCGACGGTTTTTGTGTGGCTATTTTCTTCAGATCTGTGAAAGAAATCAAAAAACTGAAAGATACCCAGATCGGATTTTGACCCTGGCTACAAAACCCAGAAATCGTTTTTCCTGCAACTGAGTGGAAGCTGGATTAATGAATCAAAACTAAAAACGAAATTAAAAACTAAACTAAAAAACTAAAAATTAAAAACTAAATTAAAAACTAAAAACTAAATTAAAAACTAAAATTTAAAAACTAAATTAAAAAACTAAATTAAATTAAAAACTAAAAATTAAAAATGGTGGGCGCCAAAATGTATAACTGAAAATATGTTATACTTCTGTGAATCCTTACATGCAAGGATACTCAATAATGAGTCCTTGCAAATCGATTCACAGCTCTCTATCCAAGAAGAGCAGGGATTGATATTGTGGCCCTCAGATTAACCCTGTTACCCCTGCAAATACAATCTCGGAACGAGAGATTCAAAGAGGAGAAGCAAGAATGCCAATCTCCATGAATCCTGCTCTTGCAATGCAACAATGAAAACTAATCTAAATGGTCAGAAATGTAATAAACCAAACTAATTTATTGAAATGAAAATTAATCTACATGCAATGCCATAAATGAATTATTTTGCAAATTAATCTACTATGAAGATTAAGCTAAAATGCAATATTAAACTATATGCTCTAAAACTAAGATGCTTATATAATCAAACTAATGTAATCTCAAATGATAAAATTCAAATTTGTAGCATAAGTCTGATGTAAAAATTCATGATTTTTGAAATGAGAATGAGAGGGCTCATTTTATAGGAAAAAGTGGAATTGAAGGCAAATTCGTAAGCAATGTGGATAAATAGAAAAATAGAAACAAATCTTGATTTGAATTCCTTTTTAGTTTATTTCCCTTTAACTGATTTGTTTCCCTTTTTCATCACAGATATTCTTGAGAGGATATTTCATTTATTTTATTTAATTTAAGATGATAATATCTCTTTTAATAAAATAAAATAAGATTATGTAGAAAATGAATATTAATAAAATAAATAAAATAATTTAATTAAAAATAGATTTAATTAAATAGCATCATTTTATTTAAGTAATATTAACTTCAATTAAATAACATTATTTTATTTATTAAAAGGGATTTATTTCTTTGATTAAATAAAATTAATGAAGCATTCAAACCTTAGGGAAAATTGAAACATTTGAAATAGTTATGAATTGACTAAGAAATTTGATTTGAAAATGCGACAATCATTGATTCAGAAAGTTGATGTTGACAAATTAAATAAATGGGGCCCAAAGTCTAGGTGACCATTTTAGGTTGCATACAGAAAGAAGATAAAAAAGAGAGATCCATGTTAATACAAACTGCCCTACATGCTCAAGATGATGGAGAACAATGGTTTGTAGACAGTGGCTGCTCATGTCACATGATTGGTGACAAAAGTAAATTTCTCACATTGAAGAACATAGATGGAGGAACAGTGAGTTTTGGATATAATGCTACAACCAATATTGTTGGAAAGGGAACTGTTAGTCTAGACAATGGAAGAACAAAGATAAAGAATGTTTTGCATGTTAAAGGATTAATGCAAAAATTTCTAAGTGTAGGTCAGTTATGTGATCAAGGTCATACTCTCATTTCATGCAGAGGGATGTAAAACTAAGAAGGAAGGACGATTGATAGCATAACCATATAGGACAGCTAACAACCTCTACATCATAAATGAAAACAGAGGTAAGAAATGTTTTATGGCAAAAGAAGATGAAAGTTGGCTTTGGCATATAGAAGGATGGGACACATCAACTTTGACAATCTTGTCAAAATCATCAATACACAAGTGGTATGAGATATGCCAAAACTCTTAAAAAACCTTCAAATACTTTTTGTAATCACTGCCAACTTGGGAAGCAAACAAGGGTCACCTTCAAAACAAAGGAGTATTCAACATGTAAACCATTGGAGCTCATCCATATAGACCTCTGTGGACCAACCTGCACAAAGAGTATGCAAGGTGAAAGTTACTTAATGTTAATTGATGATTGCTTTAGATTTACTTGGGTAACTTTTTTGAAAGAAAAATTTGAAGCACTAGAGAAGTTTAAGATATTTAAGGCTTTAGTAGAAAATGAAATTGGATTAAAAATTAAATGTCTAAGATCAAAAAGAGGTGGTTAGTTTACCTCAAGTGAATTTGAGGAATTTTGCGAAAAATATGGGATTAGAAGACACTATTCAGCAGCAAGAACACCACAACAAAATGGATTTGTGGAAAGGAAAAATGGAACGGTGGAAGAAATGTCAAGAACCATGCTTAATGAGTCAAAGTTGTCAGACTCATTTTGGAGAGAAGCAGTGCATACAACAGTTTATATTCTAATTGAGCACAAATCAGAGTCAATCATGATAAGACTCCATATGAACTTTGGAAAGGTAGGCCTGCCATAGTTAAGTACTTTAAAGCATAGTTGAAAAACTCGGACTCGGCAATAACTCGGCAAACCCAAAAATTTTAAAAACTCGGGACTCGGGAAAAACTCGGGGAAAAACTCGGCAATAACTCGGCAAATTTATCGAACATTTGAAAATACATAATTTTTTAAAAATAGACATATAAACTGAATTTTTAGAACATATTACTGATTTCATCATATATAAATCAAAATTAGAGTTTAATACATATCAATCATCAATGTATCAACTGATATCATCATATGTAAATCAAAATTAGAGTTTAAAACCTTAATACATATCAATCACCAATGCATCATAGACCAAAAAACAAGTTCAACTTCTCAATACATATCAACTTCAAGTTTTAGTATCAATAAAAATTATCTATCCTAAATTTCTTCTACGACTGAGAATCAAAAGCTTTTATCATTGTTATGTGGGTGGTGCTGAAGTAGATGGTATAGTTGTAGTGTTCTCAATAGGAGGCTCAACAGGTGCGCCAAAAGGTGCCTCATCCATAGGGATAGGTGCCTCCCATAGCCCTCTGTGACCCTGTAGAACTAAAATCTGCATATAGGGCTGCCATTGCCTCTATTGTTCTCTTTTTATTTTCCTTCCTTTGGTCATATGCTGCAAGGAGTGCTTTGGCCTCCATCTCAACCTCTTGGGGTGCCTCTTTACATGGTCTAACATCTCGGCAAGGGATTCGTGCAAGGTGATATTTCAGTCGATTTATGCCACCAAAAAGAGACTCTTTGCAATGGTTGCAAATAACTTCTCCTCGAAGTGCACCTGGTGTTCCATGTTTCCAGCAAGCATCTCTTGGTTTTCCACCACTCTCCTCACTTGCAGAAGCCATACTCTTTTAGCAAAATACCTAGCAGAAGAGAGACAAGATAAACATTAAAAATAAAAAAGTGAAGTTCAACATAAATAAATGAGCATAAATCTGATATTATACTTATAAATATAATATTAGATAAGTAATAAATATATTTAAAAGCTTTAAATTTAAATATATTTATTACGTTTATCAAATTTTAAAGACTTGAGCAATAAATATATTTAAATTTAAGGCTTTTAAATATATTTATTTCTTATAATCTATTTTTGCCTCAGTGTTAAATTAAAAAATCATTTTTTAAAAATTGTTTTTACTATGAGTTTTAATTTTTGAATATAGATTAAATTAAAAATTTCTAATCTTTTAAATACTTATAAATGTATAATAATATAGTTGTTTTTTAATTTTCTTTTTTAAAGTTTATTACTTATTTATAAAAGCTTTTAAATAAATTTATTAATTTAAGGGCTATAATACAATATTATTAAATTTATATTTTATAATATTATACTTATAAATACAATATTAGATAAGTAATAAATATTAGTAAATTTATAATATTATAAATAATAAATTAATCTAATAATAAATATTATTAAATTTATAATATTATAAATAATAAATTTATTAATTTATTATTTATAAGTATAATATTATAAATTTAATAATATTGTATTATAGCCCTTAAATAAATAAATAAATTTAAAAGCTTTTATAAATAAGTAATAAACTTTAAAAAAATCTAAAAAACAACGTATTATTATAAATAAGTATTTAAAGTATTAGAAATTTTTAATTTAATTTATATTCAAACATTGAAACTCATAATAAATAATTTTTTTAAAAAATGATTTTTTTAACAAACACGATTAGGGAAAGAAAAACGCATGCACGGGAAAAACGCAGAGAAAGATGAACGCACTGGAAAAACGCGAAAGGAAAATCAGAGAGAAAAAATGAGGGAAGAAACGCAGTTTAAGGAAAATACCTGGTTCGAAACCCTAGAAGTCGTTCTTTCTCCTGCTCGACGAAGCTCAGACCACTTTGATTTTATCTTGCTCGAAATCTGGTGGATTTTTCTTTGCTCCCAGTCGCGGCGGCGTCACTATTAAATGTCGTTTTTCTCTTGCTCCCAGTCGCGGCGGCACAAGAATGAAACGATTTTTTATGGCTTCTGAATATAAAAAACTTAGGGCAAAAAATAAATAAAAACCTGTGACTTTATTTTGACCGCGTTTTACTCTTATTGCACGCGTTTTTTGGCGATTTTTTTGTGTTTAAATCGGTGCGAGTTTTAGTTTAACTCGGAGGCGAGTAATTAGGCGATTTACTCGCCCCCATTACTGGCACGCGGTTACTCGCGAGTTTTGCGAGTTTTCTGCGATTTTTTCAACTATGCTTTAAAGTATTTGGCAGCAAGTGCTATATAAAGAGAGATGAAGAAAATTTAGGCAAGTTTGATGCTAGATCCGATGAAGGGATATTTCTTGGCTATTCTTCAAGAAGCAAAGCTTTTAGGTGCTACGATAAAAGGTTACACAAAATCATTGAAAGTAGAAATGTCCATATAGATGATAACATCTGTCTAGGAGAAATAACTCAAGAAGTTAATCATGAAGAAGAAGAAAGTTGCTAAGAAGAAGAAGAGGAAGAGGTTGAGAATGAGAAATCTACAACACCAACAAAGGCACCTAAAACACCATCAAGATTTGTTTAGAAAAATCATCCATAAGACTTAGTTATTGGAGACATCGATACAAAAATTCAAACAAGGAGAAGATTGGCCACCACACCAAGACATATGTCTTTAGTTTCTAAAATTAAACCCAAAGGTTTTATGCAAACTAGCAACGAAACACATTGGGTAAGTGCCATGGAAGAAGAACTAAATCAATAGAGAGAACTGAAACTTGGGAACTTGTCCCAAGACCCAAGGATAAAAATGTAATTAATACCAAGTGGGTGTTCAAAAATAAGTTAAATGAAGATGGTCAAATGGTAAGAAACAAAGCAAGGTTGGTTTGTAAACAATATGCTCAAGTAGAAGGGGTTTACTTTGAAAAACCATTTGCCCTAGTTGCATGTTTAGAGGCCATAAGGATGTTCCTAGCATGTGCTTGCCAAATTTTTTTTGAAGTGTACCAAATGGATGTCAAATCAACATTTCTCAATGGACATCTTAAAGAGGAGGTATATATTTAACAAGCTAAAGGATTCATCTTGACAAAAAACAAAGACTCTATATGCAAACTCAAGAAAGCTCTTTATGGAATTAAAAAAGCCCCCCGGGTTTGGTATTCTAGATTGGACAAATACTTGCAAGAACAAGGGTTCAAAAGAGGTGTAGTTAACAACAATCTCTATTTTAAAGTAGAAGATGATCATCAATTAATTGTTGTAGTATATGTAGATGATATCATCTTTGGAGGCAGCAAAAACAGAATGTGTGAAGACTTTGCTTGGAAAATGCAAGAAGAATTTGAAATGTTCATGTTAGGTGGACTCTCTTTCTTCCTTGGACTACAAATCTCTCAATTTGATAATGGAAATTTTTATTTCACAAACTAAGTATGCTAAAGAAGTGTTGAAAAAGTTTAGAATGGAGGATTGCAATCCTGTGAGTACACCAATGGTCACAAGATGTAAGTTAAGCAAGAATGATGAATCTCCCGATGCAAAACAGACTCTCTACAGATCTATGATAGGAATTTTGCTTTATATGACAGCCTCAAGACCTGATATTATGCGGGTAATTGGGATGGTAGCAAGGTTTCAAGCAGCTCCTAAAGAGACACATGTACAATTAGTGAATAGAATATTCAAATACTTAAACGAAACCTTGGATTTTGGTTTATGGTACCCAAGAGGTGAAGACTTCACCTTAAAAGCATATACAAATGCTGATTGGGCTGGTAGTTTGGATGATAGAAAGAGTACTAGTGGCAGTGTATTCTTTTTGGGGTAATAGTCTTGTTTCATGGTTTAGTAAGAAACAAGCTTTAATCTCTCTAACCATTGTTGATGCAAAATGCATATTAGTAGCATCATGTTGTACCCAACTTTTTTGGATGAGACGAGTGTTCCATGGGGATGCATCCCCCCCCCGCTCTCCCTCCCGCTCCCCCTCCCCCCAAAATCTAGCCGCACCCAAGATAGGGACGTCTGGGGAACGTCCCTCCACTGTTTCCCTGCTGTCTCCTAAACGTCTCTCTCTTTTAGGGGACGTTTTCAAGCGTTTTTGGTCAAAAGGGGACTCCCAGATGTACCTGAGACTCCCAAAAGTCCCCGAGACTCCCAGGAAACTCCCAGGCGTCCCCCTAAAAAATGATTAAAATAATGGTTTTTTTTTTCAAAAACAAAAGTAAAAGTTAAAACTTGCCCTAAAACTAAATCGACTGTTTTTTGGCCGAGTCTGAGTGCGTGAAAATTGAGAGTGGAGACTGAGTATGATTGATCATTGAGGAAGGGCAATTTGAGATTTCAGGAAGGGTGTATATAGGTATGTGGTTTCTTTGTCTCATTTCTGTTTGTTTTTATTTAAATTTTTTTTACTTGAACACTAGTCCCAACATTTGGTAGAGATGTTTGCAAAATGTGGAAGCACGGGCAAGGCATGTGAATTGTTTGAGTGATAAGGCATTCACTCAAACAATTCATGTGCCTTGCCCGTGCTAACACATTTTGCAGACATCTCTACTAGAGCATTTGCCAAAATGGAAGCTTTTGGGATGGGCTAGGGAGTATAATGAATAGCGACAAGATTAATAAGGTGGCACTAAATATAATCCCGTCCATTGAACCTTTGCGTATATTCCAACATGACATTGGACAAAGACGCCATCCCTCCCGTTTTCCAAAGCACGAAAAACGAGGTAATTTTGTGATCAGCTGGTACAAACTTTGGACAATCAGCTAGCACAACTCATGATTTTTTTTTTCAAAAATTGTCTAAAAGAGGCTCAGAAAATGTAAGATTGCTTAGAAAAACCTTCAAAAACTCTGAAAAAGTAAAGATTTTTTCAGAAAAAATCCTCAAAAAACTTGAGCAAAATTTTATAGAATTTTTTTTCAAAAACTCTTATTGTAAATTTCGAAAAACTCTTTTATAGGAATTTTATTTTTCCCAGAAAAATTGTCAAAAAACTGGCACAAAAAATAACCCTTCAGGATGCCATGAAATAAAAAAAATCCACAAACTGCTCAACGACCAGCCACAAAAAAATCAGAAAATAATAAATGCAGGGATGCGTGCCAACAAACCCTCAATTTTCTAGTAGGAGGAGGTTGAAAAACTTGCAAAATCCGTCAAAAACAGATCTTCAAAAGCCCATCACAAATTTCAACCCCATGGTCTGATCAGAACCAGGTCATGAAAAGCAACGAACAACACAAAAAAAATTGCAGAATCATAGAAACGTTGTAAGAAGCTGTCGCAGAAGAGAGACACACCAGTCACCAAAACAAAAAAAAGCATGCATTGCTGGTCGTGCACTCAGAAATAGCAGTCCCAAGACTTTGAAGGAGGAAAAAACGGCAAAGAAGTAGGGATGTGCTCTAGAAAAATTGCCTAGGAAACTTTTATGAGTCTACAAAAAATCGTGCACTAGAGGCATTGAAAATCTATAGTCATGCGGGTATAAAATCCTCCAAACGCGAGCAGGAGAAACTCCAAAAAAAAAATTGCTAGACGAATTAAGAAAAATCACGATTTTTAATAGACGAAATGCCAATAATTGTTGCTTCACGTGTGGGAAACTTCTAGGAGTCCGCTGCGATTTCATAGAAGCTCACAAAAAGCATGACTTGAAACTATATGCGATCTGCAGGAAAAAATAGTCATGCGCCAAAAAGATCCGTCCACGAAACCCTCCAGAAAAGAAATAGACGAACCAACACACGAACTTTGCTAGAATCCGCGAATCTCCCTTAAAATAAACCACGAAAAATTTCTCCAGGAACAAATCCACGAAAAAATTCTTGCGAAAGGCTCTACAATTTCTCTTTAAAAAAATGGCCTTAAAAACGCTCAAAATTTTTCTTGAAATCTTCCACGAAAATCTCCTGTAGAAACCTCCTTCAAAAATCAGCTTTGAAAAACCCTTCGATTTTCAGAAAAATCGGTTTACAAAAATTCTTTAAAAATTTCTTTGATTTTTATTTAAAAAAAAATCGACTGAAAAAAAATGTAAGAAATTTCTAAATATTCCTTAGAAAAACAACAAATTTTTATTTCAAAAGAATTCGCCAAAAAAGACCGATCCTAAGCTTTGATTCCATGAAATGATAATTGATATTTGGTATTCGTTATTGTGTATTTGCAAAAGGAGAGGAATATTCCTTATAAAGAAAATTACAAGACGATGTTTCTAAAAAGAAACCATCGTTAACTGAAGCAAACTAAAGCAGAAAGCTGAAATATGCTAAAACAAACTAAAGCGCAAACAGAAGTTACTAAAAGCTGACTAAGTTAACTAAAAGTAAATTGATGACTAACTAAAGCTAAGATGACCATTAATATTACAATAAATACTTTAATATATTTTACTTTTAAGTGTTGTGATGCATTTGTTGTCTTGCTTTTTTAAGAAGCAAGAACTTTTATCTGCATTGTATCAAGTTATTTAATAAACTCTTTGGCATTGTTAATATCTAACAATGCACCATGCTTTATTTCTGAGATGATTCGATATATTCTTACCAGATCAGGAATTTTTTTGACTGTCAAAATTTTATCCTGAGAAAGATTGCTTTCTGTCTCTTTCTTTTATTGTTACTTTGCATTTGTATGTAACTGTTTTTTTCATGCAAGTGACTCTGGTTAGTGTCTTTTTAGTATGGTACTGACTATTTTATTTAGGGAAAAAAACAATGTTGAAGCAACAAGCTTTTAGATTGGATTATGAAGCTTCACCAATCTTACATGAGAAATGTCTTTGCAGTCCATTACATATGTGCATAGCAACTTGGAATGTGGCTGTTGTCAAAAAGTGGGTAGAGGTAGCAGCAAAAGAAGAGATCAAAGATGCAATTGAAGTCCCAAGTAAAGTAGGTACTGCATTATGTATGGCAGCTGCCTTGAAAAAAGCCCATGAAACAGGTACACTATAATGCATAGATGCAGGTGAAAAAATAATAAACTGTATTATTTATTTGGTTGGATTAGCAGAGCAATATGCTGACTGTTGTTTGGTTTATTTTGAAAGATACGAAGTTATAATTGACTTATTTGCATGGTAGAAACAGTAATCTAGATCAGAATGATATTTAGTTGATAGTTCAATAACATGTTTTGTATAGGATGCATATTGAACCCATGCTATGAGGTATAGAATCTATGTTACCGGATATGCATTTTCCCCTTCCCTACATTTATGCTTGCATCTGGTACATATATGGCAAGGGTAAGGCACCGTTTTGAATCCATATTCATGTACCTAAGGGTTGCAATCAAAATCTTTTATCTGGTATGAGTGGGTCAGATTTGAGCTATATCCCTTAAAAAAATGCAAAAATAAAATAAAAAGAAAGTAAACAAACAAAAAAGGAAAATTTTCTTTCTTCTAAGATGATCACTCTGCAAATTTTGAAACCTCCCATTTAAGGATAGTATTACTATGCCATATCACTTTGTTTTTTTTATTATATCCAAGACTGATTCCTAGTTCTGTTTGAAGGGATACTCAAGGCTAATGGTATTCCCACATATTTGAGTTTATTTTTGAAAATTACCTCACCCATACCTTCCTCAAGTCACTTAGGATCCCAAACACTATATCAGAATTTAGAGTTGACATTGCCTTTGTTTTCCTCTTCAAAAGTGAGTAAAAGTATTGTGTTAATAACAAAATTTCAGCTAGAGCATCTTTTTCTCAAAGAACGCCCTTTGACTGTTGCTCTCAAAGATAAATTTCTAAACAAGAAATGAATGGCTTTAGCAGCAAGTTCAAAGAAAGATGGATCTAGCAGACAGCCGTACCAATTTGATTAATGTAACTCAAAAGGATTAGTCAATTCCCTGTTCACTTCAAATTCAGCAGAGGTATCCTTAAACAAGACATAAACCATCCCAAAAAGTTAGACACAAAACCTCTAGGAATCTATCTAGATGTGCACACTTGATCAAAATGTCAATATAGGAATTCTAAAATTGTTCCTGCAGACAAATATAGAGACCAAATTGGGAATTAGAAACCTGTATGATGCTAACCTAAATATTAGTTAATTGTTTGTACTTTGTTGAATATTTAAGGGTGAACCTGTGCCTATGATTTGACCCTATCAGACTTTGCAGACTAGAGGACTAGAAAAGAACAAAAACAATTTTCTCACTTCAGCCTTGGCATTGACCAGAATCTGATTAGTGTTGACTTCTTCAACAGTATTGTTCAGAATTTGCGCAGCATTGACACTTTCAACTTTGTACACTGTCAAATTTTGTGATATGTCTGCTGTGTTGATTAAGAGAGAGATTCATTGCTGCGTGGACCTTCTGCAACTGTGCTGGCCAAAGATAGATTTGTATTTGACCAAGACTTCAGCATTGCATGAAGTAATAATTGACAGTTGCTGCTATTGAATTTCTAAGCATCGAGTTTCATTGCAATATTCTTGTATGCCTATTGTATGTTTGAGGTAGACTGCTATTAAATAGTCATGCTTAAGTTTGGGGACAATAATCTTATTAGAGATGGTGATGAATTGAGGATAACAAAGAAACAAATTATATTTATAGTGTACATGATGCTTGCATGGTCCATTAGAATGAAGGAAGAGCTTCAGAAAAAACTGTGTTAATTTTTTTTACATCAAGTTTCAGATCACAATCTGTGATCTGTCATTAGAGTGAAGACAAATGAGAAAGGAATTTGCAGAAGAAGTTACAAATATAGAGCCAAGATATGCTGAGGAAGACTTGGAAACGAAGATGAAAGAGGCAATTTAGTGCCCACTACTGCTGAATGACAACTTTAACCAAAATCTCAACCCATTTTTTTTTCTTGGGCAATTACAAGGTTAATATATAAAAATCATGCTTTCTGCTTTAGCCAAGATTTTTCACAATCATCAGTTTAATTAATCTGCTAATGGAGGTTCGGACCTGAGTTGACAATAAACCAGATTACAATATTTGATTCGCTCTGACATACTCAATGAGATAAAATTCACAGTCAGGTTCAAAATATAAGCTGATATTGGGTGTGGACTTGAAATTGCCATATATTATGGTTAACACAGGCTTGCCTTAAATCTGAGCACAAGGACTTGAAATCTGGGTTAATTTCAGGAAATTTGACCAGGGTTAACTTCTTACTCTTGGTTTAACATGTGGCAACAGAAAATTGTATTTCCATGTCTTCTTAGCATCTCTTGGCACTATACTGGTAACTACTTCTGGGATGCCTTGTGTCATTTGCTTTCATTCTGATGATGGATCAGAAAGTATGATCTGAAACATTGACGTAGACAAAACTAACACAGTTTCTCCTCAATCTCTTCCTTTAAATTATATTAATGTCCATGAATAACAGAGGTCAACTGGACTCAAAAGGTGCAATAAGAATAAAAGAGAAGTGGTAGGGTAAAAAGAACCTAGGTTATGGAAGGTAACTAAACACAAACTATA
This sequence comes from Sequoia sempervirens, assembly GCA_007258455.2. NCBI lineage: Eukaryota > Viridiplantae > Streptophyta > Pinopsida > Cupressales > Cupressaceae > Sequoia > Sequoia sempervirens. The sequence goes on from VDFB02224599.1 coordinate 22,564, forward strand.
GAAGCAATGTGAACATAGCAAAAGGGAATAAATCTGACGTGTTTAAAACTTTAAACCCAAAGCCACAAGACATGGTACAAGTATAGATAACCCTGCAAGAGGACAACCTCTCAAAGAAATATGCAGATTATAAATATGGTGTAAGAGACCATTGTAAAATGTATGCAGAAAGGCTTGAACTAGAAGAATATTATCTTCTAACTTTTTACATTACAAATCCTGCAATACTTAAAGGGGCAGTCTTATTTTCTATGACCTTTATTTTTGCATTTCAAACACAAGATTCCCACTTTCCCGAATTGCCCTTTTTTGTTAATTTTCTTATTTTTACAATTTTATGATTTCTTCTAATTTGTATGCATGTCTGTCATATTTTGATGTTGGTACCATCTTCAGACTATTTTGGAACACATTCTTAACCCTATTTACAAAATATTAATAATTTTTGATTGAACTATCCGGCATTTATACTAAATTCACCATTTTCCTATTATGGTCTATGATAGATTCATGTTTTGCTTATTTTATGTGAGTCATTTCTTTAGGAATGTTGGCATCTATATGCCACTTTTTGAACTCCTTTGCAAATATTGTTGTAACTTTTTGCCATGCCTTCTCTTCCTCTGTTTTTAATCGGAGTAGCTGCTTAATTGCATAGTGTTGCAATGTTCCAAGGAAGTATTCATATTTTGCACTATCTTTATTTATACTATTGGCTTTCCAATAGTATTCCTAGTTCAAACAATGTCTTGTTGGGTCTTAGTTTGGTTTGCCACCAAACCTAACACTTTTAGAGATCAAGGATGGTTTTGAGTCCATTTTCTGTCTTTTTAGGGACCTTTCCTTGATTGTTCTTCTCGTATAACAGCAATTGCTTGATCAAAGTTCAACCTCAGCTTGCAAGATTTTTAATTGTCTGATTTGTGTTGATAATGAATTATTCTACTTCTGACAACAATGGATCTGATTTATATTGACATAATTAGAATTCCTTTTGCTCAACAACCATAAGAATCTTCTCATGTTTCTCATGTTTTGCTTGGTTGTTCACCTATTCTTTGGTGTACTATCACTACCTTGACTATTAAAACTGCTATTCGAAGATAATGACATACACAACTTTCCTTATGTTGTTCAATCAGGTTCGACGATGTAAACATACACAGGGCCTGAAGTGTTCTTTATAGCTTTACTGAAAACGATAATAACAAACATAACAGCTGTAACATAGCAGCAAGCAATACCACACACAATTCTACTATGAAAGCAACTAACAGCTATGAATTGCTAGAGATTAATAATGCTTAAATAGCATAGGAGTGAACATAATAATGAGTCTAATGTGATTATCAAAGATCACAGCTATGCTGATTTCATGATCAATTTTTGTTATCAAAATAATACATAATATATTAAGTCTCGAGACAGCTTAATATAACAGGTTACTTGGTGATACTCATCTACTCAAGTGTGCACTATGCTTTCTAGACCCATGTTTCATCTCATCAAGTTTTCTGTGTAATTTTTTTTTTGTTAAGTGTATGCGGATTATGCACCAACCATTGATATTATATTTATTTAATTTTATATTTAATTTTATAAGATTTCTTATATTTTGTGTACAAATGTTCTAATGCTAAACTGCATTCAGAGTCCCTAAAATTCGGCATTTCAACTGCCCTACCTGTTTTATGGTAACATACAATAGTAATAAATTAATCTTACCTAATCTGCATAAATAGTCTTAGGTTAGTAACTAACATACAATAGTAATAAAATAATCTTCATTTTTTTTTCTTTCGGTTAATTGGGGGAGAATTGGCATTAGACTTACTATCACATGAACACTATCAAGCTACCACTATAACTCCCAAGCCAGAGGCTACCCCCACTCCTAGTTTGCTAGGGTTCAAACACACAACCAATATTTGTGTCTTTCAATGATTTATCAGTTGGTACATGCACTCGGGCAACATTAGCAACCTCATACCTTCAATTTAGTTATATTTCACCAATTAATCATTGCATGATTCCACTTAATATAGTCAGAGTTGGATGTAAACAATGAAACAGCTGCCAAAGCTTACCTTGCAAACAACCCATACACTGGGAATTCCCCAAACTTTTATTTATAATGCTGAACTGTGGAAGCCTAAAAGATTTAGCATTTAATACAAGATAGAATGTCGATGAAAACAAAGCAGCTGCCAACACTATCCCTGCTGATTTCAAAATCTTAATTGCTGATTCAGTGTTGTCAAACAACAGTCAAATAATAGATTAACACTTATCTGTCATTGTACTGTTCTATGATGAGGCAACCAAATGCTTCCTACAGTAGATTTCTTCCATTTTCCTGACTGTCTGTGCATGTCTTAGAAGAACCAATTGTTCAATTGTGCAAACATAAGGTTGATTTCTGACTTTATTTATACCTTTTTTAATGCAGTTAGTGTTCTTGATGTGGCTGATGGGTTGGATGGTATAAGTAGGTTGGCCCCATTCAGCAAGGAAAATTGGTTAGGCTTTACCAGGGCTGTAGTTGTCATTAGTGACTTATATGTCGCTTTTATTTAAGTAATCAACTTGAGATTATGCAAGCTTATGTTGTTACACTTTTGTTATTTATCTTTCTCCAAATAATGTCTTCATAAACATCCTCGCCATCATCTCTCAAACATAAAAATTCTTTTCTCAAATAGTCTTGTTCTTTATAGTGTTTTACTTAGGTGGGCAGGATTCATTCTAGCAATTTTGTGATGATCTACAATTAGGCATGAAGTGCCATAGCCAATAGTTTCAACCAAAGTTACTAGACTCGGTCTTGTTACAGGTTACACAGGCTGATTTATTACTTTGACTCAGCAGAAAAACCTGGCTTAAATTCAGCAATTTGAAAAAAAATGATTGATAGAAATATACTAAGGATATATATTTTTTTCTACGCACTCTTCTCTAACTCAACAGTAGAGACATAAAAAACTAATTAATTACATGCTACTTTGCTCACATACACAAGTATCTATCAAGAAAATGAGCACAAAAGTGGATTTCAGCTGCAGGAAACAAGATTTTAAATATATGAATATCTGTAGGTGTTTTTGTTTTACAAAAAGTACAACACCAAGGCATGGACTGTGATTGAGACAAACTTGCATCACTTAGCCCAACATCACCATGCCTTCAATGCTGCTGCTGCAGCCATGATACTAGTGTGTCATCTACATCCGTTGAATTTTTTGTGCTCTCTCCTCCTTTGCCATTGGTGTTGCCTCTACTTTAAGTCGGCCTAATCAACCCATGTGTGGTCCACTATAGACATAGGATATTTAGCTTCAATGATCCAATCTAATAATGGATCAACCTCTTCCAATGCAGTGGGAGATAAGTTAGAGCCCATGATTGGCTTATGATCACTTAACCTTTAAAGTATAATTAATTGTGCTTTTTGGAGTGTATGTGCTCAAACATATTTCAATTGCACTTGCATCTTGGAGTGCTATATTGGTGGCCCAAGATGTACAACAATCCTCTAATGGTTTGGTATCTTAGCACTAAATTTCTCATGCATTATATCTAAAATGAGGAAAATTATCTTCAAATTTCATTTAAAATATAAATGAAAAACAGCAAGAAAGAACTAAAGGTCGCCATTCAGCATTATTGTAGGAAATTCAAAAGTACTACTATGAAAGCGACCTTACGTGACTACAATGTTGTTTGAGATGTCTTGTATGAATGTCAAGCAATGGTTTAAAGATTACAATTTTGGGGATGATCCTTGCTCCTCTTAAAGAATCTATCTCTATTCTCTATTATACAGTAGAGGCTGCTCAAAACTTTCTCATTGGCCTTGAAATTGGAGTGAGTTTAAATGATTTGGTAAATAACCTGTCACATGTAAAGACCTGTGAAGCTGATGATGCCATTGTTGATCTATGATTTACCATATGTGATAATATTTGCCATCAAGTTATCAACAGTACTATAGATGGTCCTAATGACCTCCTTAGCTCTGTTGATTCATATATACACATAGCCTGTTGAGGGCTTTTCCTCATTAGCCAACACAAAGGCTAATTAGAGGGTGTATGACATGTTAAAAAATAACATTAGTAAATTGAGATGAAAACATACACACGTCAGCGGAAATTTCCTCCAAATTCTTGTACAGAAATTCTGCAATTTTTACCTTTTGTGAAACATCAATGAATTTTAAGAAAAATGTTACACTTGAGGAAGAAACAAGAAAATTTAATATGTTGTTCCTCCTATTCTGTTCAATCATCAAACATGATGGGTAGGTCTTCTTCTGTCATATCTCACACTGCTCATCAATTATGGATCTTACATTTGCCAACTTTTTATTCAAAATTGCGTCTTTTAACTCTTCATCATTAAGGTCTCAGAACCCTGCTCTGGCAATAACAATAACATCAATTAAATATTGGCAACAAGGAAATCCAAAGTGAAAAATAAAAGATTGAGTATTCTAAATGAATAATAGCATTCACTTTTTAAATTCAAGAGACACTCTAAATAAGTCGAAAATCATATTTTTAAATAAGAATTGGAACTCATTACCTAGCTGCACAGAATTAAATTGAATAATAGAACTAAAAATCTTCAATGACATTCCTTGCTACTCTTTCTTTGTTTATATTTAAACTAATGCCTTCAAGCAAAAGCTATATTATGCAATTAATGCCTCCTCCACTAAGTTATTGTTTTGCAATGATTGGAAACTAAGTCCCCTTCCTTAGCACACGGGATGATGTTATCTAACAAGGTCTGTTCTTATTGGTGTTGGCATTATGATGATTTGCGAGTAGGCTACAAGCAGAGAGAGGGAGGGAGGAAGGCAGAGAGGAAGCATCTTTTTTCTTGCTCCATTATAGAAAGAGAAAAAAATGGAATGGAGAATAAAAAAAGGAAAAGAAGTGGAAAGTGAAGACAACTCTGCTTCAAATTCACTCATTGCTAGTTTAAATGTAGGAGCCATGAGAACTGAAAAATGGGAGATTTACATCATGAACAAACAATGATATTAAGATAATAACTTCATAGGATTAGAAATAGGGATAGATGTTACAATGGGTAGCGTTATACTGCAACTTTGCAAAACTTGGTTTGTGCAGATGGTATTAGTCAACTTGCTCCATCTTGACATGACCATGATGAAGTTGTAAGGCTTGGGAATGAAATGCATAAATATTGACAAAAAAAATGGATGCGACAATATTTAGTGAAGCTAATAAATTTTATCCATTAAAGCATTCCTCTTGATATGCTAGATTGATATATTAAGCCTGTTGATATGTTCACCCTTCCAATATATTTGTTGGTATGTGGATGAAGCCCATCCTTTCAATATAGCTGTCAATATCTGAAAGTAATGTTAAACAGTTAAAGCACGTGAGAGCAAAGGAGTACATGGTGCTTAGGCAACATGTGAAAATGATTCACCCTATTAATGACACCTACCTAGGAAAAGTTCAAATTTCTTTTGATTAGGATTTGTCTTATGATAGAAATTAATGGGGAACAAAGGGAAATAAAAATTATAAATGACAATGTTCTTATTTATCCCGAATGATTTATAGGGACAAAACTATATACGTCATTATTGCAACTATGCTAGGAATTAGATGTTAGTTCAATCTTGATGGGTTGACCCGTAAATGTGAACTAGAGGTATCATTTATATCAAACATTGCAAATTGTTTTGATTATAAAGTTTTTGGTTGAAAAATTGGCCTATAATTTGAAATCATTTCACAAAACAAAAAATTTCCGTCCCCCAAAGTTTTGTAGAGTAGGTAATTAAAAACACTCCCTAGTATTCAACTTCATTATGAAAATCACTGCTAGTTTTTAAAATACAAAGGATGAAAATAATTTTCCCCCCAAATATAGTGATAAAATAAAACTTTCAAAACCTAAAATTCAAGGCTCTTAACCTAAAAGTTTTGTAGTTTTTGTTTGGAATAGGGTCAGGTTGAGGAACCAGAAAAACTAACACATATGTGGCCAAAGGGGTTACAATAGAGAAATTTGCAGCACAAGAGAGACTGAATATGAAATTTGGAGCCAAGAGAGATAAGATTGACAATTGTAGAACAAAGATCCCAAATTTTGATTTATCTGAAGGTTGTGTGGTGTTGAAGCTATGATTTATGAGAGTCCATGCCTTGCTAGTTGATATGACTTTAGTTCTAGTCACAAGTTTGAAGCTCTAAAATGATATCTTATAGGCGACCACTTAAAAGAACAAACCCTCCCAATCTTGCACCAATGAGAACAAAAATCTAAATTTAAGAAGATTGTGGCTCTTCAATTCACAAAGATAGCTGAGGGTAGAATTCTAAAGGCAGGAGGGCAGACATAGACACGGATTAAAACAAGAGCTAAGGATGAGTAATGCATGAGTTTTGTTTCAACTTGCTTTGATACCAATGTCAAGCTTGGGAATGCAATGCAGACATTATTGACAAAAGAAATGAACATGACAATATTCAATGAAGCTCATAACTATTCATCATTCATGCATTATGCAAATAAGATACAATATACATATTTAACAATATGAAAATGACTGTTCAATTCGTCTTTTAGATGAGTATTCAACTGCTAGTGCATCTAGGAAATGTAAAATATAAAATATTATCCTACTACACCTAGGATTATATATGTCAGTGTTAAAGAAGTATCATTAACCTGATATGCCTTTGACCATTTCTACCTGCATGTAGTCTAAATAACGTGTGTTGCTCAACTACAATGACTATGTCTTTGTTGATCAACTTGTACATGTAATCGTTGAATATATCTACCTAAGATTACCTGATTGTATTGATCACCACGAACAATTAATCTGCCAAACTTTTCCACCATAGTTGTGAGGGAAAAAAGATAGCATGTACACCACCTTTGTTCTTGTTCAAAGCTAAAAAATAAAACAAAATCTGAACACACTAGCAAGCCAAAACTGTAACAATTGAAAAGAAATATAGAAACTGGGAAGCCAAAACTGAAGAATACACACCAAATCAAAATTGTCTCTTATGCAGTATACCCAATCTTGAAGAAAGAAGCTAATTGGAAATGAGAATGTTCTTCCATCCTATTGGTGAGTCCTCCAATCCCCATTTTGACCCCACCTTGTTACTTAGAATGTATATTTACTTTCATCTTGTGTGGGGCTCATCTTCAACAAAACTCATGCCTTCCTATTGAGAAGGACCATAATGCACACGTACCTTTTGATTCAATTTTAACTTTGAAGAGCATGTTGACGCATAATATCTTGTTTTTGGCCACATACAGAACACTTGATTGTTTCTTAATATTCTGTTAGTGAAGAGGTCCATCTTCTGTTAATGAAGAGGCCTATCTTCATGAGTATTGGAGGTAGAAGAAGAAAAAGAAGAAGAAGAGGAAGAAGGGAATAATGATAATCATTATAAGCATGTCTATAAAATTTCTTGAGTTTTGGTAGCTTGCTTTTAGAAATTTTGTTTTGTCTTGTGTAATTGCAGCAGAGGCTTCTTCATTTAATTAAGAATTCTTTTTCTTAGCAAGCAGCAGCTCATGTTGTATGAGAAGTTCACAAACAATATCAAAATTTGCTCGACTTAATTTGTTTGAGTTGGAGCTTTTCAAGGAAATTTCTACAACTTGAACTATGGCTGTTTAAGATGATAGAGATGAGTATGCCATCTTCAAGCTTCCCGCCTGTTGCACTATATGCTTGCTTGATATTTTCATACTTAGATACAGGCTGTAACATGCTTCTCTTCACCTAACTTTATACTTGGAAGTTGCATTAGTAAATGCATTTTCTTATAGGTAGGTTGTTTATGGCAATGCCTTCCATGCATTCCAAGCCTCAGATTTGGTGAACACATAGATTTTATCAATGCCAAAGTCTGTCTATCATTTTTGTTAAAGTCTGCCAACTTCCCTGCATAATCTTCCACAAATCATTAAATATTTAAATATTTTCCATATTCATGCTCCACTCTTATAATTTTTTGGAGTTAATTTACCTATCAGAAATTAAATTATTTATCTTTGCCTTGATTAAATTATTAGGGGGTCTCTCCCCATTCCACAGGAAATACTGATTACAAAAAACATAGCTAACATCAACCATCTTAAACATGAATTACAAACAAAAACAGAGAGATTATTAGGCCACACACCAACAAACACTGAAACTATAAACGCACAAATTGAAACACCATAACCCTTCACCACAGAATATAGAACCAATGCTTGACAATTTGAAGCCCACCAGAGAGATATTGAAGCACCACGAGACACCGATCACAACCTCCCACCACACCTATTTGCAACAGTGTCCCCCAAAGCTGATAGCACCTCCACTATAGAAGAGAAACCAGAGTTGGACACTGAAGAAGGAATACAAACACCTTCGATAATCTTAGCACGCTTAACAGAAAGGGTCAGAATATTATCTACAAACTGCAGCAAGGAGAAATTGTTCGCAACCTCCAGCACCTATCCGTGATGTAATGTTCCCTTTTAGACTAGATCCACAGCTCTGAGTTCATCAACCATCAGACATGACCAAGTATTGACTTAGTCTTGGTCGGCAGTTAGATGGTAGTAATTCTTTCAGTTAGTTTGGTTGGCCAGTTAGTTAATCAGTAAAATCAGGTCTACTGCCTTGTTAAGTGGTTTTATCACTAGAAGTACTTGCAGTTGTCCTCAGCAAAGGAAGGTGGAAATTAGTCAGTCAGCTGTCAATACTTTTTGGAGGTTGTTTGTAGTTAGCTCCCTCAGTTATGGATTTGATTTCCACAACTTTAGGCCATAATTTTTGGATTACAGGAGAGTGAGTTCATGGGCGGTACTGGGAAGGATGAGGGGCATCTTGAAGATCACAAAATGTCAAAAACTAAAAAGAGAACCTTTCTGTGAGCGACACAGCTACAGTAATCCTTTGTGCGTGGGATGGAAACACACACACACACACAGCTACAGTAATCCTTTGTGCGTGGGATGGAAACACACACACACACACAGCTACAACAGGTTTTAGGGACAAAACCCTAAAACAACCATCATCATTTTAGTTAGACAGCAGCAGCAGTAGTTAAAGTAGGATGCAGAGGGGAAGTTACAGTTGTTGCCTAGAGTATATCAGGGAGGATGGAAATCCTCACCAGTAGCCATTATCATCAGGTGTCATCAGGATAGAATCTGGGCATCTAAGATCCAACCAACATCCAGCATCCAGCATCCAGCATCCAGCTTCATCCTAGGATCATATTCTATATGGTAGGATGTCTAGTGAGTTATGTTGAATGATACTTTTCATTTTCCTATGTATTGTCATAGTTGTCAATATAGTCAATGTACGCTATGTATTAATATTATTTTACAATAATATGGCTTATTTTACTATTTATTAATTGTTTAATGGCTTCAAGTAGCTATAAGTGCAGTTGGTTGATGGCTGTATTCCTCTTGGCAACTGTCAAGTCCTTTAAATAGCTTTTGTATTGTCAAGGAAAGCAGTATGATCTAGTCAGATCGACTTTGATCCTTGGCTGACTATCTGTGGTTTTCTTCTGTAATAAATTCATGTGTGAATAAAGATGTACCATTACTCTTCTATTTGATATGGATTATTAATTATGTTTATTATTTCAACTTTCAAGTATGCATTTTATTAGATAGAGCAGTAAATATTTGGTGTCATCGCCTTAAAAGAAATCGGGTCAAATTTGAGAGATTCATGGTTTTAAAGCCCGATAAAGGTGGGAAGAGACCACAACGTGGTCAAGACCAAGAGATTAGGTAATCTTTAAGGATCGTTGAGCAAAGGGAACAAAGGAGAAGATTACAAGAAACACTTTAGGAAAATAGAACCATATGATTCCCAAGTTGGAGCCCTTCCTAAGAACAAAGCTAGAGTCAAAGTGCAAGCCAAAGCTGAAACCTCAATCCAAAAGATAAAAACAACCCCACCACAAGAAATCTATGAGCAAGGAGTGGCAAGAGCTAGCCAGACATTTACCCTTACCAAACAAAGCGTGGATTGATCTCATAGATCAAGTTGAAAAGTTGAGACAACCTTCTCTAGATGAGGGAGGTTTGGAGAGGGAGTTAGATTCTTTCACAAAAGCGTACAAGAGTAACCTTGAGGCATTGAAAGGTTGTCAATTGAAGGAGAGGAAGCCAAGCCACGGGTGTATAAAAGAAAATAAAAGAAAATTTGAAGGCAAAATAAGTGTACGAAACATTGTGGCATGATGGGTTGAGGATTCCCACGTGTTCAAGATTGTGAAAGAAGCATCAAAATGTTCGAAACAAAACTCCTTGGCAAGTAGGTTCGAGGTGCTAGGTTTGCATTAGAATAAAATCATGGCAAGCCCTAGTGGAGAAAAACAAAAGTTGCCCAAGTTTATAGGCAATGGATTAGAGGATGCCATTAGGCATTGTGAGACTTGTGAAACAATCTGGACAATAAATGGGCAAGATAATAAAGCAATTTGGCTACGATCTTTTCCAGCCACCTTGCGAGGTTTAGCGGTTAATTGTTATACAAAAATCGACCAAGCCTCCTGAAGTACATGAGAGAGATTAAAGAAGGCTTTCGAAGAAGAGTTTAAATTACTTGTGATTTGAATGAAATATTAGTAGAAATTTACAATACAAAACATGGTAAGCATGAAACATACAAGCATATAATCGTAGACTTAAAGAATTGCTTTTAAAGTGAGAAAAAGAACCAACTGATGGTCTCAAGAAAAGATGGTTCATCAAAGGTCTACTTCTCTCATGAAGGAAAAAGATGAAGGTAGTACCACCCTCTTCATATTCAAAAGCCTACAATTGAGCAATGGAGATAGAAAGTGAAGATAAAATGTCTTTGCGTAGTAAAAGAAAAACAAAGATGGAAGTTCAGATGACAATAGTGACAATGAATTGGGAATAGTACAAGCGCTCCAAAGGGAAATGATCAAAATGATGAAAGAATTGAAGGTAGAGAAATTTACTATACAAAACAAGGTAAGCATGAAAACATACGAGCTTATAATCATAGACTTAAAGAATTGCTTGTAAATTTATAAAAAGAACTAGTTGATTGTCTCATGAAAAGCGGTTCATTGAAGGTCTATTCTTGCTATTAAGAGAAAGAATGTAGTGCAACCCTTTTCCTCTTTAGGAGCCTACAATCTAGTAATGGACATAGAAAGTGAAGAAAAAATGTTCTCGTGCAATTAAAAAAAACAAAGGAAGATGGAAGTTTAGCTGACGATAGTGACAATGAATCGAGAACAATACAAGCGCTCGAAAGGGACATGCTTTGAACTATGAAATAATTGAAGGGGGCGAAATAAGCCAACAAAGAAACTAACCAACTATGGTGTATTGGGTTTAAAATTGAGGGGTACACAAAAAGTAACTATCTTAGAAAGATGTTTTGGGAGATTTGCCAGGTTATGGGTCATTCAATAAAGGAGTGCCTGTACAATTTGGAGACTAGGAGCACACAAGTACTCTTTATGTAGGGAGAGCAATCCCACAACATCGAAGCCACATAATGTATCTCCAAGCGGTTATTGAAACCAAAGAGGAGGTCAAAGCCAAATACAATATGACCCCAAAGGACATCAAATCATATAATGCCAATAGTGTAATGAATGGGGGAATTCTGCAAGAGGTTGCTAGAACAAGCAAGACAAATTGCAACTATTGTGCAAATAGTGTGGACTCGGAGACCATGAAGACATCAAATACTCAAAGCAAAAGGCCAGTGTTAATATGATTGAACAAGGTATAATGCAACATTGGGTATTACTCACGCCCAAGCAAAGAAGGCTATGTACCCAAACCCACGTATAGAAAAAGAAAGGCTTTGTGAATCAAGGGTCGAAGGGGAGAATGCTATGGCTAGCTAACAAATGATGACACTCAAATGAAAATGCAAGTTCGGTAACACATCAATTACCATTCAGCTCAAATATTACAGGCAAGTACTTAAAACTATTATACTAGGTAAAGTAGTGGATCTATTGCAAAGTCTTCTTGAACTTCAAAATGCTATTGTATTAGGGATCAATGATATGTTGCATGCTACAACCCATTTGGAATTTGGCGAGAATGAAAATCCAATAATAGAACTTCCATTGTCAAGCAATTAAGTGATTGATCCAATGTTACTAACAGCTAACATGACAAAGAAACCCATGATGGTGAATATGGAGATCCTTGGAAGGAATCTCAACAATACAATTGTTGATGGCGGGTTTGGTGTGAATGTACTTTTAGAAGACAATTGGTGAAGTTTGGGAAATTTGACCATTTGCCCCCAACTTTTCAATTGGTGGGTACATGTCAACAAAGTATTAATGTAATTGAAGTTTTATTGGAACAAAAAGTAATTATTGAAATCCAAGCATTTTTTTGTTGAACTTTGTGGTCATTTCATTAAGGAAGAAAGCATACGGCACATTGTTGGGTCTAGGTTAGTTGGTAGCAACCAAAGCCGATCACAATTGGAAAAAGAATACAATCTCTATTAAGAACAAGGATCAGAAATTTATAACCGATTTGGAGAATCAAGCAATTAGTGAGGAAGCAATTTCCTCAGATTTGGACTCTAGAGAAGAACGAATGGAGAATCAAGGTTCGATGGAATCAAATGACGAAGGAATTTTGGAATTAAAGTCATGTTCGGAGGATGGAAAATGGAGGATTATGAAGTATTTTTGTCAAACTGTAAGTTTATTGAAGCTATAGAGATTGATGAAGATACAAGGATTGTTTGATGATAAGCAGCCAATGAAGAATGATTTGGAAAAAAATGAATATTTTATGTATGTTGGATGTAGGCCACGGTTTGCAAAAGACAACAGTTCTAATAGAGGCATCCAACTTTAGAGAAGAATGCAAAATTAATGACTGTATATCTCGAAGTGCTAATAAAATATTTAATTTGGAGCATACAGACACTTGTCTTCAAGTCAAATCAACTTCACATAAAAATTATAGAAAAAGAAAAAGTACTTTGTTGACAGGACAAAAAAAAGGTGGGCTTCACAAAATAAGGTGCGGTCTATAAATTTATTGTACGACTTACAAGATGCATTGCACAATTTGCAAATTCCATTGTATGACCTCTACCTTGGAGTACGCGGCCTTATAATTCGCCCTTTTATATTGTACGACCACTAGTCAGGACTTCTTCAATTGTACGACCACTAGTTAGGACTTCTTCAATTGTACGGTGTGGGAGTTCTTCATTTGTATTGCATGGGAGTTTTTCAATTATATGGCTTGGTGTTAATCTTTTTTATTGTATGGTGTGTGTGTTTTTTATTTGTATGGCCTAGAAATTTGCTTATTGTACGACTTGTTGCTTTTAATACTATTGTACACCCTATTTCAAATACAAAATTTTCCATCATATAATTTACTACCCTTCCCACTATATA
>VDFB02224602.1:0-15817 GCA_007258455.2 Sequoia sempervirens
CCACCCCTCTGTGGGGGCGCTGCCGCCCCTCTGCAGGGGCGTTGCTGCCCCGACCGGGGGTGCAGCTGCCCCTCTGCGGGGGCGCTGCCACCCTGCAGTGGGGCGCTGCCGCCTTGCTGTAGTGGGGGGAGAGAAAGGGAGAAGAGATACATGGGGGGATTGATGAAAAAGGATGAAGGGATGGGGGAATTGATGAAGAAGGATGGGGGATACATGCAAGATGAGAGACATGGAAAATGAAATGTAATCTTAATGCAATTTGCCATCTTCGGAGCATTGATTTTTGCTATAGCATAAGACACAAGATGCCAAGGTATGAAGAACCAAGGTCGATTCATGTCAAATGCATAAAACACACACAATAGACAAGAAGGCTATCCCAATACCCCAAAGTCACGAAGACCTTGGTTGGGCCAGGTATTGGAATAAACAAACACAAAAGGATGCCCCAGGATAACACAAGACCACGGGGATCTTGGTGGGTACTACATGGGACAACCAAGAAGAAAAAATAGACATAAAAAGATCAGGACATGCCCCTATGTGGACCAATCAAAACACACCATAATATGATAGATTATGGTGGCCTTGACAAGTGATGATAGGGAGCTCAAATGATAAACAAAAGCCAAAAGCATCAAAAGATCGCAATCAATTTCAAACGTCCTTTGACATAGGATCAAGGGGATAGATGGGATTGATGAGGTATGTTAGGAAGGATGCATCCTGTTGAGACCAAAGATGATGGATACGAAACTAAAAGATTGTTATGATGTGGGATGTTCAAAATCAATTGGATCTCATGATACAAGTGGATCTCATTTGTGAAGAACTGGCTAGATAAGGGCATAGCTTGATGGCATGACACAAGGAAGACAAGACATGGGACTGACACACCCTAAGGACCTAGGGGCTTGGGGGCCGATCAAATATTAGCCTTGCCTACGTGAAAGCGTAGAGCCCTCGTAAGTTCAGTGAAAGGTGGATGACTGACCAAGATGGAGACCTTGATGGATGGTAAAGATAGGATGGAAAAAAGGAGAAAGACCGACCGATGATAGATGATAGAAGAGCAAAGTGAAGATCAATGATGGAACCCCGGGGGCAGATCAAATGATCGACCTTGCCTACGTGAAATCACAAGGGCAACATAGTTCGACAAAAAGACCATGGATAAAAGAAAAAAGGGACTAGTGAAGACGAAGTGATGGAGGACCAAAACAAGTTGATCCAAAAAATGCCCCGGGGGCTGATCGAATGATCAGCCTTGCCTATGTGACAACGCAGGGGCAACATAGTTTGACAAGACCAAAGGCAAACAATGGATAAAGGATGATAAGATGATAGGATAAGTGGATAAAAAGATGGGACCGATATGACAAGATAGGATAGACCTGTTGGATTGAATAGGATGATGATGATCACATAAAGCTCAAGGATGGGATAGTTATCCAAAGCAGTAAAATGACTTGGGGGATGATATGATAGATAGATGAGTGATGAAAAGTGATAGGAGATTGGAAAGATGTGCAAGAGAAGCATGGGTGATGACGATGAGATAAATGGCATTGGGTTGCATGGGGGGAGGCTGGTAGGCATATACCAATGACAAGGGATTGTGAGATGGGATGAGGATAAAATGAAAGAATGGATAGAGAGATAGGGATGGGGGATGGGAGGGATTGTTTGGATGGATAGGAATATAAGGATTGGGAGATTAAAGGGATGCTAGGATAGATGGGAAGATGGAAGGGATGCTCGGATAGATGGGGAGATGGAAGGGATGCTATGATAGATGGATAGGGAGATGAAGGGATGCTAGGATAGATGGGGAGATGGAAGGGATGCTATGACAGATGGATAGGGAGATGAAGGGATGTTATGATAGATGAATAGGGACAGAAGGATTATGAGATGAAAGGGATGCTAGGATAGATGGATAAGAAGATAAGGATTGGGAGATGGAAGGGATGTTGTGATAGATGGATAGGGAGATGAAGGGATGTTATAATAGATGAATAGGGACAGAAGGATTGGGAGATGAAAGGGATGCTAAGATAGATGGATATGAAGATAAGGATGGGGAGATGGAAGGGATGCTGTGATAGATGGATAGAAAGATGAAGGGATGTTATGATAGATGATTTCTCCAAGGACTATGTCACAAAGGAAGCAGATGCCCCCACTCTAGATATGTCATTTATGAGGAGGCATGAGGGATAAAAGACAAGTGGATGGGAAGATAAAGGAGATAACTAGAGGAGGATAGGATGGGTGGCTAAGGAATATGATAGAACATGGATGAAGGGAATGTATACCAATAGGTGTCCAAAGCATGCATAGATAGGTGCCCCTATTTTGATCAAGACCACAAGAAGGATGGAGGGAATGGGAGATAAATGGGATATGATGGTAGGATGTGGAAGATAGGTGGGATGGAGGAATTCAGGAAGTTACCCCCAAGTGCAGATGGGGATTTACGCATGATGCCTGTTTTCCAGGTTTTTATCATGGTACTTATCCAAGGCACTTGTTTGCCAAGTTTTCACCATTGGATGAATTATTTCTCTTTACTTCTTTTTTTTGTGATTTTTGACCTTTTGGATTTTTGGGCTTTTTGGATTTTTGTGGATTTTTGGATATTAGGGGGATGAAAATGGATAAGGATAGGGAGGAAAATAAGTGGATTTAGAAGACATATGATTATGGATGAAGGACTTAAGCATCAAGTTCTATATGAGGTATTAAGAGCCCATGTTCGAACTGACTGTTGGAGGTTGGTACAATCTTATTAGGATAAATAGATTATGCATGAGGATGAATTAGAGGGATTTGATGGGGTTGATACATGGGATAATGGATGGGATGCTAGAAAGGGTATGGATAGAATGATGGGGTGGATATGTGATGGGGAGATGTGTTCAGGACCAACATTGGCACATGTGGTGGTGGATGTGAAAAGATAATAGGATTAAGGGATGGAGAATGTGGGGATAATGGAGGAGATGGAATGGTGAATTTCGGGACATAAGGACCCGAAACAGACTTAGGAGATGAAAGGGGGGTATGATTAACTTTTGGATTAGCGACTTTGGATGTTCTTATGGAGGCTTCATTTGTTTTCTTTGGGATCCACATGGTTTTGATGTTTGCTTTGGTGGGCCTTTGCGGCCTATAGATTTGATTTTGATTTTGGATTTGCTTTTGCTTTGCTTTAGCATGTCATTTAGAGGGGTCATGGGAAGCTTTTGATTCATGTGGATGTTTAGATTGATGTGTTTTTTCTTTAACAACCAAAGTGCTTTTAGTAGCCATGGGATGGGTGTGAGAAGATGGATGATGTGGAGTGATGGGGGTAGGAGTATGGGGATTATGTGTAGATGGAGAATGTGTAGGTATGTGCCTTTGTCGATCCTGATGTGGATTAGGTGATGAATGGATGAAAGGATGGATAGGACGAGATGGAGGAGGTGATTTTAGGATATAGGGGCCCAAAATAGATGTAGGACCTGGAGGAAACAAGGGCATGGTAGATGGAGGATTGGAGATGGTAGATGGAGGTATGTAAGAGCCCAAAATGGATGGAGTAGATGAAGGAGGAAGATGGATGGTTGTTTTGAGGTGATACGATATAGGAAGAGGGATGGCCACATATTTTCTAGTCGGGCGATGGGAAGAGCCGATATTTCTTTTGGAAAAGGCTCATTGAGGATGTCTAGAGGTTGTACCAACATTTTTGGATTGTGAGTCATGAGTAGTACATCCAAGACCTTGCGGATACAAATGTTCTTTAGCTTGGATGGGCTCTACAATACCTTGCTCATGAAGTCCTAAACCTTTTCCTTGATAGTTCATTCTCTTGAGGATTCGATCTAGGATAGGATTTTTGTTATTCTGGAAGAATGATGCGAGTTCATTATTAGGTGGAAGAGGAGGGTTGGTGTATATGCTTTTTTTTTCTTCTGCGAGGAGACCACCATGGAGGAATGTGAGAGGACCAAGGGGATATGCAAGCGGTGTGGGGATAGCATTTTTATGTGATGATGGGGGATCATGAGAAGGAGATAATGGGATATCAACATCAGGAGAGGGATAGGGGCCATGATAGGATCTAGATTTGTGGTAGTAGGCTATGCGATGGAGATGGAGATGGAGTGCTGGAAGCTTGAAATGACAAGGGATCATGGGATGGAATGGGATGGGGACCGTGATCTTGAGGTGGACTAGATGGGATGGTAGGATCTTGATATGGGAGAAGGGGATATGCTGGCATGCTTTGGATTAGACTCTTGGCATGACTCATCATGTGTGGGGAGGCATGGTAACGGAGTCTTGTTGGGACTCTTCAAGTGGGGAAGATGGAGGGATGGAAGATTCATGAGGTTCATTGGAATGGGTTTTGGTGCTACTAGGGGTGGGAGGAGTGGATTGGATTTGGGTGGATCTAGGAGTAGAGGGAGTGGATTGGAATTGGGTGTCTTCAAGGATTCGGTGGTTCTTGGAGTAGGAGATGGGGGTTCAATGGTTTCAATGGTTTGAGTAGTACTAGGGGTGGTAACATCAATAATAGGTGTGGTATGGAGAAGGGTCTCATCACTAGTGACCGTGGATGATGGATCTAGATGGCATGGTTCCATGACTTCAAGATGTGGAGTTGGAGATGGCTTCTTTGTAATGAGTCCTTGGAGAACTTCTAAAATGAGAGACTTGCATATGGTTGGCTTGGATAGGGTGGTAGAAATGGATGAGGGATTATGGATTGGTGGACTAGGGTTAGATGGAGGAATGGGATTGAATGTTGGACTATGAGTAGATGGGGGATTAGGATTGGATGGAGGACTAGGTGTAGATGGAGGACTAGGATTGGGTGGAGGGTTAAGGTAAGGATATTGGAGTCATGAATTAAGATAGGGGAACATGGATTGTGGATTAGGACAAGAGGATATAGGTGATGTAGTGGGACAAGAGGATGTGGGGGATGGATTATAATAAGGGTACTGGGATGGTGGATTAGGATGAGACATGTATTTAGGATCAAGGTAACAGGGTGTGGGTGTAAGATTAGTATGGACAGACTGGGAAAGAGGATTAGGATAGGGGGACATGGATGGGGAATTGTAATAGGAGTATTGAGATGGAAAATTAGGATAAGACGATGTAGATGTTGTATAAGAGGATGATGTAGATGAAGGACATGACAAATATGGGGATGAAGAAGATACTGGATATCCCTTGTCAAAGGTAGCATAAGGAGCATGATTGGGCATGGATGAAGACATAACGGGATAATTGGAAGGGGTGATTGGATTGTGGAAAGTGGGTGGAGAAAGCTTACTAGTGATGATAGCATCAAGGGGATCTATGTCATATTGTTCTTGATCGACAAGACTTTCGTTATCGTCGTCCATGTAATTAGGGTTTCCCTTGACTACTATTGATGGAGGATGAGGATTCATGATGGTGAAAGGATAAAGAAAAATATTTTGGATGGGAATGGATTACAGCTCAAATCAGGATCTTGGTCAAGCTCAGATCAGGATTGGACAAAAGCTCAGATTAGGATGATTAGATGGGATTGCTTTTGATTTTGATGGGATTCAGTAGATAGATGATTAGATCAGGTAGATGATTTGATGAATTTGATTAAATTACTAGATCAGTTTGATTGGATAGGATCAAATGATTAGATGATGTCGATTGGATAAATATGATTAGATGAAGATGATTATATGTATCTGATTAGAGGAATGGATTGGTTTAATTATATAGGAAGAAATAAAAGGTACCACTAGATAGAACTCAAAAAATTAAGCAATTTTGGTTTTTGAACGAAGTTGATTTGACTTACGGTTTGTAAATGATGGCCCCGGGAAGTTAGGGGTGTGTCCACCCTGTAATGCGGGGCGTGGCTACCCTGGGATGGTCAAATTCTTGATAGGTGGAAATGGAAGGCACCACTAGATAGAGCTTAAAAAACTAAACAACTTTTATTTTTGGATGAAGTCGATCCGATGCACGGTTCGTAAATGACAGCCCTGGGAAGTTAAAGGGGCATAGTCAGCATTCTACAGTAAATCAGGGGCGTAGTCAACTTTCTGCAGCAAATCAGGGGCATTGACAACAAAACAGGGGCGTTGACAGCTTTCTACAGTAAAATTAGGGGTGCTGCCACCTTTCTGCAGTAAATCAGGGGGCGCTGCTGCCTTTCTGTGGTAAGACAAAGTTTGGTTTTGATGGCAATGGCTATGGCAAGGACGCGAAATGATAAAACAAGTCCAAAGTATCAAAAATTTGACAGATTTTCCACAAGAAAACACCTCAAGCAAGCATAATCCTATGATTAATATTACGGGTATGGCAAGGCAAAGTCTTAATCTAGGATGCACAAGGTTTCTAGGGAGTCCTTGATATACTCTCGGTACGTGAGGCACAACCGTGAACACCATTCTGTCATAAGCGTGAGTCGGGAACCCCAGCGAGATACTGAAAGGCTCAGACCAACTCTTCACGTCTATCTAGGTATCACCTAGCTTCGACACTCTGCCAATTACGACGCAACTAGATTGGGGTACAACTTTCGTTCTCCCCCCTTTATATACCCCGCCGGTACGCGTGGTTGGAATCATCCCTTGGGGTGATGAAATCCCCAAGCAGGTTCCACTAAAAAGAAGACACTAACCGTTTCCTACTACTCCCCAGGCTCACACGAAGTGCAAGGGGAAAGCGAAAATGAATTAATGCCCCCTTGGGTGACACAAGAACAAGCAATCACAGCAAGCAATGAAGTTTAATCCCCCTAATTAGACTATGTTCGAAAACAACAAAGATAATTTTTGAAAATATGATTATGTAGATGACCCTGCAAATAAATGTTAGCTATCTTTTTCTTCACTCTTGATCAATTATGCCCTAATACGCTACAAAACGTTACCGAAAAGCAACAATATTCTTTCCAAAACAATGTTAGAGAGTTATCACATGAAAATAGCAAAAAACTAGAGAAAAAATGAAGCCAAAATGCCTATTTTACCTTCCAAACTGTGCTATTTTGGGGCGCTGCCGCCTTTCTGCGAGGGTGCTGACGTCTTTCTGCAACAAGCTTTGTCAGATTTAAAAAAAATGGAAAGTTGTGCCCCTCCCACTGCAAGAAAAGTGTTAGAAAAACCTTCTAAATATATCCGTAATTGCAGCAAACGTGTTAGAAGGAATAAAACTTTCGGATGTGGGGCACTGCCACCTTTCTACAGTGGCCAAGAGGGCGCTGCCACCTTTCTGCGGGGCACTGTCGCCTTTCTGCGAGGGCACTACCGCCTTTCTGCAGGGGCGCTACCACCTTTTTGCGGTAAAGCAGAGGGCGCTGCCACCTTTGGGTGCTGTCATAATAGTGGTTTACAATTCCTGAGAGGAACGAATTTTAGCTGAAATCACATATTTTTAGAAAATATAATGATTTAAGCCTTAAAAAGTTCCATTTTAAGGATTCCAATTGAAGAGGGTTTGATTAAATCACCTTAGATCAAACCCCCTTGGATAGAACCTCGCTAGTTTTAAACCATACCTATAAATGCGTCTCCTTTACACCTATTAAAATGCCGATAAAAAATCACTTTTGATTTAGCTTTTGGGGGATCAAATGAATTCATTTAAAATTTATTTCAAATGATTATGGTATTCCTCAGAACAAGCTATCCAATGAATATAATTTTAATATGTTTTGGTTTTTTTATGTATTTGTTTTTTAAGTTTCATTAAACATATTTTCATCTAAAATGAATTTCTTTTGTTCTTCACATGTGGAAAAATAGAAGATTATCAAAAAATAAAATTAAAATATGAGTGCACTAGATATTGAAGTCCTTGATCCAACAAAAAAAATTAAATTAAATTTTGACATATACAAAAAGCTACGTTATATGGTTATACCGTGGTCCGAATTGTAATTCATTTGACTTTGAAACTGATTAGCGAAAAAATATTTAATAAAAAACTATCTAACTAAGTGAAGCACTAGATATCGTGAGTTACAAATATAAATTTGAAAGAATTAGAATTTATCTCCATGGAAAAAAAGTTGCATTATACAAGAAAGGCCACTTTTAAAAATGTTATTTTCTAAAAAAAATCTATTTTTGTGGGAGATGGAAAAAGCAGTGCAATTTAATTCCAAAAATTTTGAAAAAAATATTTTTAGAATCTACAGACAATATTTGATGAGACTCTAGTTTGCACCATCTTCAAATTCCTCACAATTTAGCTGCTATAGGTGTCTGAATGTGAAGATTTAGTTACAAATAATAATTTTAGTGTCCAGTTTGGCCAATTGTAAACCACTATTATGGGATCACCCCTTTCTGTGAGCTTTTCCTACAAAATTCTTAACCAAAAGGGGAGATTAAATGCAAGACCCGTATGTGGGTCCCAGCGGGTGTGCCAGAAATGTATACCTTGATATCTATCCTACTCTAAATGTGCAAAATAACTAAGAAATGTGAATGACAAAATACCAAGGACACCTCAAGATTAGCCAAAAGAGTGATACAACGAAAATGAACGTGAATAAAATGAAACACAAACAATTTTACCTCCCTTGCTGTTGGTATCTCTTTGATTGGCCCTTGCTTGGAATGATTTGTGTGCTCCTTAGATGATTGCTTGAATGACTAAATGCAAGATTCAATGTGCAAGATGATTAAAAGAGATGGCTAAGTGATGGCAAAGGATCGAGGATGCAAATTGGCAGCATGTAATTATGAAAATTCAAAGTGTTTTTTAATGCCCTTGAGGAGGGGGTATTTATAGGAGAATTTGAATTCTCTAGAGAATTGAACGGTCAAGATTGATCCAACAAGGTCAAGATGAAGGGCTATGGTAGGTTGAGAACCCACAAGCCCTCACATCTTGACATGGAGGGGTGAAGTGGCCAAGGACGTGATGGAGGTGAGGTGTCAAAAGATATGAGGTGGGAAAGGACACACACCTTGGGGAGGAGGAGATTTCCCGTAAGGATTCCTCCCCAAGTGGGAGTGAAAGGGACATTTGAATTTTGGGAATCCCCAAAAATCTACATGTATAAAAGGTGGTTGGGGATATAAATGAATTCAAAAATTCACATTCCTAGGATGATCTAGAGGGTAAAAGGTGGGACTTGGTCACATGTGGAGATTAGGACAAGTCCAAGGTCTCTAGCTCGAAGAATAGAATGTGTGAATTAAAAATTCAAGCATATAAAGGAGGGGAATCTAGGATAACAAAAAGGAATTAAAAAATTCCTTTGGGGGAAGAGTTGACCAAGGTACTAATTAGGTTTGACTATTCAGTAATTAGAGGATAATTAGGGGTTAATTAGGATTAAAAGCCAACTTGCAAAAGTTGGAGGATGTGACACATCCCAATCAAGGATTAGGCATGTGCACATCCTTAATGAAGAGATTAGGAAATGGATTAGGATTAGATGAAAATGACATGTGAGGAATTAAATAAATGTAATATTTATTTAATTTATTTGATGAAAAGAGGATTAAGGAGGGTAAGGCATTTAATTATTAATTAAATACCTTAGGGATTTAAGGCATTAATAGTAATATTATTTAAGTAACTTGGATAAGAGGATGTTTAGACGAAAAGTGATAAATTTGGATAAATTAAGTGTCCAAATTTGGATGTCTACAGTGGATATGTACTTACTATAGTGGGTTCTTAGGAAGTTTGGCGAGCAGCAGGGTATTCCTATTGGGATAGCAGAGTATGCGAGGTCGTCTCAGGAGTTAGCATGGGGACCACCCATGTTTGTGGCCTTTTCTACTCAATAGATAGATGGACTATTGGCAAAACAATGGGGATGGAGAGGAGTCATTGGAGATCTAGGGAGTAATGTAGATTTTGACTTATGGTGGCAGACACATAGGCCCGTTCCCCTCATAGATCTAGATGGACCAGCACCAGTGGATAGGATGTCCATTATTCCACATGTGCCATGATCTAGATGAGGGGGTAGAGTTGGTGACAGAGGGAGAGACAGAGGATGAGGGAGGGATGGGGTAGGGCTAGGGACAAGGGAGGAGGGAGAGATGGGATGATGGTGGATGGAGGGAAAAGCCAAGGGAGGGGGTGGAGAGGAGGAGGCAGAGGGAGACAGGAGAGGCGGGTGAGGCAACAAGTGGCTCGAGCACTACTAGACACCATTCTAGAGGCAGCCAAGGAGGAGGGGGAGAGGGAGGCGGAGCATGCAGAGGTAGAGATTGGGGGAGAGGGGAGGGAGGAGGAGAGGGAGGAGGAGGTGATGGAGGAGAGAGAGGTGGAGTAGAGGGAGGAGGGGGTGATGGAGGAGAGAGAGAAGGAAAAGAGGGAGGAGGGGTGATGGAGGAGAGACAGGTAGAACAGAGGGAGGAGGGGGTGATGGAGGAGAGAGAGGTGGAGTAGAGGGAGGAGGGGGAGGACATAGGGGATGATGACAATGATGAGGATGAGGCCATTGATGAGGTAGAGCACCTTTTGTGATGGAGGATGGTGGAGGGAGATGGTGGGATTCCGACAGGGCCGATACTGGCAGCGGATGCCACTATAGATTAGCAGGTTGTTGACCTTCAAAGGAGACTTGACGAGACCACTGCATAGGTCAGAGCTTTATAGGATGAGGTTGAGCTAGCGAGGGTCAAATGGGATCAGGCTGAGATCTAGAGGTAGGAGGCAATATAGATGTGTGTAGATTTTACAGCTCTCTATGTAGGGCCCTCAGGGGATATGGCATGTGAGTTTCCCAGGGTGAGCGCTTGGTACAGCCAATACAGGAAACTCTATGAGTAGACAATGCCTCCCGAGTGACGAGATCCTACGCTATCACGCTCATAGATGAGGATAGGCAAATGACCGCAGATAAGGGACTGGGAGTAGCAGGATTCAAAAATTAGGAGAGTACCTCCTGAGATATTGACATTTCATGTATTATGACATTATTGACTATTGAGCCTGCTAGCTCCATTTTTGGGATATCTCTTTCACTCTATCCTATGACATTGATTTTTGAGATTATATATATGTGATGTATTTTTGATGTGGTCCATTTGTTTTATGTTATGTGATGATGTGTTTTGTGATGATGATAATGATTTAGATGATATGTTGTGATTATGCAGCTATAATACCTATGTAATGTTTATTTGATGCATTTTATGATTCCTATGATGATGCCATGGATGATACTGATGATGAAAATATTTATGTTTCTATTTTTTTTCATGATGGCCATGATTATGGATGCACTACTCCATGACATCATTGCATATAAATTATATGACATGTGATTTGCATGATGATATGCTATGAAAATTTATGTATGTAATTAGGCTCCTTTATGATTTAGATCTAATCTAATGAAACTGTCTAATGCAATGCAATGTCTATATGATTATGTATGTGAATGTATTTTTGTATCTCATAGGATATTATGAAGATACATAAGAAAGACGAGGCTACCAGAGAGAAGGAGATGAATATTAGTAAGACGAAAAATCCTTCAACACATTTCCACAGGTCTACTAATTGTTGCTCTTAATCATCATTGGGAAGATTATCATGATGGCCAACAAACACCATGATATGACATAAATCAAGGTGTGAAATGTCTTTTTTCAGGACATTTTCTAATTTTTAGGTCTTTTTTTAGGACATTTTTCAATTTTTAGGTCTTTTTCACAACATTTTCTGATTTTTAGGTCTTTTCTTAGGACTTTTTTTATTTTTAGGTCTTTTTTCAGGATATTTTATGGTTTTTAGGATCACATGTGGTACCCATTGTAGTCTCATGATGAAAATTTTCCCCTAGTCAAGTTGAGAATGAGCCAGGAAAAATGGAATGGAAAGAAAAGGCATGACTAGCATGGACATTGGACAGTACGCAAGACTTGATTTCAACCATTGTCAGCCATGGACAGAAATGTCATGAAGTCAAGGTGAAGTGTTATGAAAAATTTCATAAAGAGTATGTTCATTAGGGAAAAATGTAGATAGAGTGACAGTAGATGGCAAAACAATGACTGACTACACATGGCGCTTGTTTGCCAGGTTTTCACCCTAGTACTTATCCAAAGCACCTATTCACCCGGTTTTCACTATTGGACGAATTATTTCTCTTTATTTTTGTCATCATTTTTTTTTTTGGTGTCACTAGGATGCCTATTTTCCAAGTTTTCATCAAGGTGATGTTTTTTTGTATTTTTCCTAGTTTTCGGATACGCTTTCTGATGCTATGCATAGAATTTGTGCAAATATAGACTGTTGATTGGCTTTGTCAACTGTTCACCTTCAGGAGTAGTTAACTGATATGCTTCAGAACCAAATGATGCTATGTTGATGTAAGGGCCTAGCCAATTGGGCTCAAATTTTCTTGGCTTCTCTCTATCTGACAGATTCTTGGGATTCTACATGAGAACTAGGTCGGCAATGTCAAAATATTGAGTCATCACCCTTTTGTTATAGCTTTTGCAAAGATGGTTTTGGTATCCTTGTAAATGATTCATTGCATTATGTTTGTGTTCATCTAGCATTTATAACTCATGTAGTCTTGACTGTCTGTATTCTTCATCAGTGATGAGGCCTTTCATGGAGACTCACAAAGATGGAATTTTGACCTCTATGGGCAAGATGGCTTCGGCTGCAAAGACAAGGGCGAAAGGAGTGGCATTGGTGGGAGTACGAATGATCGTGCGATATGCCCACAAATTAGGGTTGAGTTGGATGTGCTAGTCATGGCCAACATCATTGATAGTCATTTTAATAATTTTTATAATGGTTTTATTAGATGCCTCAACTTGACCGTTTCCCTGTGGGTAATAAGGCGTGGAAAAGCGGTGAAAGATATGGAAACGTTGGAATAATTCACAGACCTCCTAATTTTTGAAGGGATGACCATTATCCATGATGATGGATTGTGGAATGCCATCCCAACAAATGATGTAATTGAGGATGAACTTAGAGATCTATTTTCTGGTAATGTAAGTGAGAAAGATGGCTTTGATCCACTTAGTAAAATACTTAGTGGCAGTGATAATGAATTTGTGTCCATTTGAGGATGTAGGGAAAATCTTTCCCATTAGATCAAGTACCCATTGTGTGAAAGGTCAGGGAGAAGTGATCAACCTCAACTCTTGTGTTGGAGCATGAATCAAATCATTGTGAATATGACATTGGTGACATGTTCTTACAAATTCTAGTGCATCCTTGCCTAGTGTTAGCCAATAGTAACCAAGTCTCGTAATCTTTTTGGCTAAGGTCGGGCCACTTGAATGGGACCCACATATACCCTCATGTACTTCCTGTAAGTTCACTTTTGCTTCATTAGTGTCGAGACAACGGAGAAGGGTATTGTCGAAGCTACAACAGTAAAGGGTGTCACTGATGATGGTATAACGTGCTACTTTGCGGATAAAGGACTTTCTTTGGTTGTTGGAAATATTTTGAGGAAGGATCTGTGAATGAAGGTAGTAAAAAATTTCCTTATACCGGGGGGGAATTGGAACCAACAAGATCATAGACCATTTCGAATTCGGGGAAATCATAAGTAGGAATCAATAACTACTCAACCAGAAACTCAAATTGTGGGACATTGCTGGGAATATCAAGCAAAGATCCAATTGTCGCCATAGCATCAACAACCTTGTTATGTGCTCTTGGAATCAATTCAAAGGATAGCTTGTGAAAATATGTTAGAAAACTATTAACCATCCTTTTATAAGGCATTAGCTTCTCATCTTTGGTTTCATACTCATCATTGACTTGGTTGATAACTAACTGAGAATCACTGAGGACCTGCAAATGCCTGATTTTCCACTTGATAGCCATTTGAAGTCCTATAATTAATGCTTCATACTTTGCCATGTTATTAGTGCACGAAAATGTAATGCGAATGACCTTGGGATGGAATCTCCTTGTGGAGTAATGAATAGTATTTCATCTCCTGAGCATGATTAGTGTGAGATCCATCAAAGTATAATTCCCAAGGCTGTTGGGACTCTGCGTGAAATACAAACTCATATGGAAATTCTATTGTAAGAGGATGGTTATCTGGTATTAGTGTGTCTTCTAGTTGGACTACTATTACTTGTCCCTTGATGGCTTTCCGCTCGACATTGAATATCATATTCACTGAGGACTGTGACCCATTTTGCTAAACGTCCTGTCAATGCTGCTCGACTCAAGAGGTACTTCAAGGGATTGATCTTGGCTACCAAATGTGTCTTATGGTTTAACATGTAATGCCTTAATTTTTGGGATGCGAATAAAAATAACAAACAATCCCATTCAATGGGTGTGTAATTTAGCTCATACCCCACCAATGTTTGACTGATATAATATATGGCTCATTCCTTTTCTTCATAGTCATTTTATGCTAGTAATGCCCCCAGTGCTGAAGTAGTTGCAAAGATGTACAAAATTAATGGTTTTCCTTGGATGGGAGGCATGAGAACTGGAGGTGACAATAAGTATTGTTTGATATGGTTGAATGCTTCCTGACACTTATCTATCCACACAAAGGGGATCCCTTTGTGTAGAAGATACTAGAATGGTTGGAACCTATCTGTGAGTTGAGCAATGAATCATCTAATAGATTGAATCCTGCCTTGTAGTGTTCTTAGGTCATTGATTCCCTTAGGAGGAGGAACATCCAATATAGCTCTGACTTTGGCAGGGTCAATTTCAATGCCTCTATGGGAGACTATGTACCCCAATAAATTTCTTGATGTTACACCAAAAACACACTTTTTCGGGTTCAACCGGACCTTATATTCTTATAGCCTCCTAAAAACTTTATCTAATACTGAAAGGTGGTCTTTTATTTTCAATGACTTTGCCAGAAGATTATCCACATAGTCATCCATTAATGTGTGTATCATGTTGTGGAATATTGTTGTCATTTCCCTTTGATATGTAGTGCCTGCATTTTTAAGACCAAACAGAATTACAGTCCAACAGTATGTACCCCAAGGTCATGTAAAAGTAGTTTTTTGTTGGTCTTCAGGGGAAATACAGATCTGATTATAACTAGAGAAACCATCCATAAGGGACAACATCTCATATCCAGTTGTAAGGTCCACAATGATGTCAATGTTCGGCAAAGGAATATCATCTTTAGGACATACTTATTGAGATATTAGAAGTCTGTGCATATGCGAATCTGTCCAGTATATTTGGTGATGGGGATGATGTTGGATATCCATTCTATATAGTCAATTGACCTAATAAAACCTACATCCAACAACTTTTTGATTTCAGCTTTAACCAGCAATGCAACTTCGGGTGCATTTTTCTCAACTTTTGTTTTACTGGCTTGGAATCTAGCAATAATGGCAAGTGATGTAATACTAACTCAAGATCTAACCTCGGCATATTTGCATAAGACCATGCGAAGTTTATCTTGCATTTTGAGAAGAACTTTTGAAATTCTGGTTGTTCAACTTCTATCAATTATGCCGCAAAGAGAACCATTTTGGGGTCCTCCACAGTAGCTATAATAACTGGTATGGTGTCTTCTATGAGAATTGCTGATTTTTCTCTGTCTATAGGGAGAAATTCCAATCCTCCACCCTTGGGTTCCTCAGGGAGGTTTTCACCCTCAGATACATCCTTTATTTTTTCTATTTTGTCATCAGAAGATGCCTTTTGTTTTTTGAAATAAGCAGCACAATCCAAGTTAATGGCAAATCTAGCTTTGTGATCCCCATTTCGAATGCTCTCACCCAGTCCTAGAAATTTTGCTAAAGCCTCATCATTTTGAAAAGTGTCCATTACTGGTGGGCCTTGTTGGTTCCAGTCAATTAGGTTA
>VDFB02224603.1:0-12189 GCA_007258455.2 Sequoia sempervirens
GGATAGTTTTATGCCTTTTCTATACAATGAACATGATTGGGATGTAGAGGAATTTCTAATAGGTTGATTTGCATGTTCCTTACAAGTCTTTTTCATTATTCTCTTTTTCATGTGTGTGATTTCATGCCTATAATGTGATCCTATGCGATGTTCTATTTGATGTCTCTCTCTCTTTGTGACATTCCTCTATTTGTACCTACATTCTTCTCTATGTCATAATTTTTTTTTTTTTTCTTTATTTTATTGCTTAACAGGGATGACACGAGACATGAAACATTAGGTCTCTCCATGTTAGCCCAAAATATTTTCTTTCATCTTTTCATTTTGTCAGGTGTTTCCTTTGGGATGATGCAACAGGGAACATTTAGGTCTCTTCCATGTTGACCAAAATATTTTCTTTTATCTTTTCTTTCTTGTGTTTTCCTTTTGGGGTTGATGCAAGGAATTGGAGTCCTCATTCATGCAATTTTCCAAGGGATTACGCTGTGTGCAAAAATATAACATTGTTGGTTCTGGGTATTTGGAGAATGATGACAGTTATGAGCTCTCTAAAAACATTGTAGCAAGAACATACTGACCCCAAATCCATGGATCCCTCATGTGTTTGGAGTTTAATTTTTGTGGAATCCCCTCTCTTTCCATTTGCATGGTGTAGCTTCATTTAGAAACATATGACTTGGCATAGGGATTTCCAAATAAGCTCGCATATCCTCTTTATTGTTAGAATTGATCATTTTCTACTTTAAATTAATTTCTCATAGCATGGTGTTTAGAAATTTCTTTAAAGTGGGGACATACATTAATATTATTCATTTGATTTTCCTATTTCATTGTATAGTCTTCTTATTTCATGTGATGCATCTTTTGCTTTGTGGAAACATCAAGTATGATGTTCCTCAAGAGCGTGATCTATCTCAGCATATTATATTCCTCTTAGGGGCTTTATGTGACACAATGCATCCCCTAAGTTGTGAATCTTCTGTTCTTCGATTGGTGCTCTCTTTGAGACATTAGGCACAATGTTCCCTAAGCTAAGACCTTACATGAACTAAACAAGAGAATGTTCATTACATTATTTTGGTTATATGGCCACCTTGCATAACACACTTTGCTTGCTTATGGAGCCGTGTTGTTTGTTCATGAGTTTCAAGTAAATGAAGCTTTGCTTGCCTCATGAAGCTTGAAGTTTATTGTTGTGCGGTGTCTTATCAAAGTTATCAAGAGGTATATCTTTGGTCTTGTTAAACGGGGAGTTGAACTTAGGCATGATTTTCCCATAGCCACTTGCTTATGTTTGTGAGTGCATACTAGCTACATGTGTATGTGTCTCACCTTTTTGGATACTCACCCAATGAATAGCCTGAAGTTCTGTTGCCTCAGAGTGAGCATGCATTTTTCAAAAAAACAACTTAGATCTAATCCACAATGTGTGGGAAAAATGGTCAAAGCTTGATCCACCCCCCTTTTTCTCTTTTCTCTTTTCCGTTGGTAGTGTATGCTTGTGCCCTTTTGTTGCTCCTCATTATTTTCATATGTTTTATTTTGTGCTTATGTTGGCTTTTCATAGGATCTTGATCTTGGGGTCTTGATCATCCCTCTTGATCATTGTCATCCTCTCCTACCAACATTCGTACACTTTGACCCCTCTTGAGGTGAGTTCATCTATTTTAGTGTGAGTTGGAAGCAAGTTCCTCCTCTCAGTAAAGTGGGTGCTAAATATGGCAACAAAAAATGTATTCTTGTACATTTTTTGTGCTTGTTTAGGCCCTCTTTTAAATTGAGCATAATGTTGCCTTGATTTAGTGTTTTAATGTGTTTAACACATTCACATGAGGTCTTGGGCCCTTGTAAGCTGAATGGAATTAATTGTACGTTATTTAAGGTGTTGTAAAGTTTTGTACCACACTTTCATGCTAATCTAGTGTTTTCATTATTAATGGGACTTCTTTATGCCTTATTTGGTCTTTTTTACATCTGGCCTTAATTGGGTACATCTTTATGGAGGATAATCCAGCATATGAAATAAGTATCTAACATGGTAATTCAGCATGTATTTTTAGGATTGTGCCAGTACAAATTTACTTATCTGGGACTCCTTGCTCCACCAAGGAATGGGTCCACCCATTTTTTTTAGGATTTGTTGGTTTCTAGATAACCATTTGCTTAAGGCCTGTGCAGCCCTAGCTAATGGGACTCCCCTTACACCTGGCCAGCATATAGATTATAACTTCGTGGCTTAAAATTAAATTAGGTCAAATTTCTTTTATTTTATTCTCTAAGATCCAGTGTCGGCTTATGGTATTTGTAATTTCAATTTGGCATAAACAAGTACTCTAAATGAAGGTTATTTCACTCATTTTTCACCTAGAAAAGAATTTACATTGACTAATGATTTAGGTATCATGCATTCTAAGTGGAGATTACAATGTATTCAAGATTTTACAGGCATTCTAGAGTTTATTATCAGAAGTGTTTTGGGATTATTCCAAGCATCCATCCAAAGTCATCATGTATCATGTCATTTTTAACTTGTGATATTTGTGATGTGGTTTATGATTCAAACCCATTATATTCCCAAATTCCAAGAATCCATACCATTCAAAGAAAGAATTGAGATATACAACCGGTTCCATTTTCCTTAAAGTTTGTACTTTGTTCTAGGGTTTGGTGAGTTACAACATTAAATTTTGTTCATTCATCATTCCTTCTTCACATTTGATTTCATTGCAAGGTTTGATTACCAAAATGTGGTTTGACCAAGGTGAACCCCTTTCCACTAAAAAAATATTTTTCCCTCTCTTTAGTGTGTGATTTGAAGATCTAGGTTGAAGAACCACTAAGGAGGAAGATTGGAAAGAAGTTGTCAAAGTTGTAAAGTTGTCACTAGGTTTAGGAGATCATTAAAAGAAATCTACAGAACAAATTTGTCATTTTAGATCTGAAAACTAGGTTGAGAAGATAGAGCAGAGATTGAAGAGAATATTTAGACCTTGATCCTCCAAAAAGGCCTAGTAGGATTGATATGCCACTTCTAGTATATCAGTCCTAGTCTAGTGAGTTTTCCAAATTTTAGGTATTCTAAACTCATCTTTGCTAGAGTTATGTTCCTACCCAGAAACCCTAATCTGGGACTAAATCACCTAGCTTGGCGTATGAGTCCCAGTTTGTATTAAATTCAACTTTTTCAACATTTTAGGTCTTCATTTAGGTTGTTACAAGTTTCTAGGTTCCCCTCTTTGCTTTTCCAATTTTGCATTCATTTGTAAGTCATCTAGGGATATTTTTCACATCATTAGGTTGTGACATTAGGAAATGCATGTTACTTTTTTTTCCAAGCCTTAGCTTGGTGTTGAACACCTCTTTAGTCATTGATCATACCCTAGGACAAACTTTAGTAGATCTCGTTCCTTCATTCCATCCTTATATTGAGATCTCTAAGGTTTCCTTGAGTGAAACAAATGTGTGAAATAGGAACCCTATCTACTCAAAGATAGAGAGCCCCGTTCCTACTTTTAGATGTTTCAATTTTAATAAAATAATATAAAGAACCCTTTCAATTAATAAATTCTATGAGGGAGAAAATATCATTAAAATTGGTGTGTTTAGGATTATCTCATTCTATGAAAAATCTCTCCTTAGGAAATAATTGATTTTTTATCACCTTAATTAAAATTTCTAATAGAAAGACATGGGTCTATAGACATATTCAAGAAAAAATAAAAAGCATTTAAAAAAATTTAAACGTTTAATTTGTAGAGACAGCGTGGATTATTTATTGGAGATTAAACCCCAGTCAAGTAGAAGGAGAATAATATACTCCAAAATGGTTTGATTTTTAGAATGAATGAGTGAAAGATTTTACTAATTTATCTATCTATCTCAATGTGCGTTAAATGAGAAAAAATAGGATAATAATGGGGATATTGAGAAAGTGGTTAAGGAAAGGACTAAAAGAATGATAGATTAGAGACTATTTAGGTTAATTTGCTCCCAAATAGCTTATCTGCAAAATATTATGCATGACAAGATTTTAGAAGTGTTAGAAAAATGTAAATGGAGTGTGGAAAACCTTTTTTTTTTAGTGTATGGACTATGTATGTGCGCCAAAGGATGAAAAAAGAAGGCTAGATGCTAGATAAAATTACATCTTCATAGGCTATAGTAAAAAATATAATGAATACACATTATATAACCCTATCACTATGTAGCTTATTATAAACAACAATTTTGAATTCATTCATGGGATGGAATAGTTTACACCACGATAGGTAAATATATCAAGTTTCCACAAATATTATAGCATTATATACTTATAAAAAAAATTATTTCAATTGTAAATATTAATTGAAAAAAATGTAACATTAGGACCCTTTAGGATAATAATAATTGTATTATAGCTAATTTTATCTTATAATTTACAATTTTTTAAATGGATCCTTTTTTTTAGAACTAAGTTTTAGTTTTAAAATATTTTTAAATCTTATAATTTTATATTACAATTAATTATTTATTATTTAAATATTGCTCCCTTTTGTTTTGTTTTTTTATATTTTCTTAATATTGTATCTTATTTTTATTATATCTCCAAGGTGTTTTCCTTTGTCTTCTTTAAGTTTATTTCTTTTTTATCCCAATTTTCTATTCTCATTTTTATCTTCTTAACTTTTCTTATATCCTTATCAACTTCTCATCTTAAACTATGTGCCACCATACTTTTCTCCCATATCTCTTTCTAGCTTATATTAGTCCACAACAATGCATTTATTTTTCTTCAACTCTCTTTCATCCTATTGATGGATCACATAGTGTGATTCAAAATATTGATGAAAAAAATGACAATCAAATCCAAAAATTATACTCAAATCACCTTAGGTATATGAATAATAATATCCATAAATGATGAAGAAGAATAAATAAATATAACCTGATGTGTATCTACAACATATATAGAGCCTATTATTCAACTCTTGATATCACGTACAATAGATCTAGAGCATAACACTTAGTTCTAAAAATTATCTATAACAATTCCTATGTCTAACAATTATCTCTAGAAAAATATTTCACATTCAACAAAATTTAATATTAATACTTTAGATCTAATTATCACCTCATTAATTCTAAGAAAGACAAGAAGCTTTAGGGATATTTACAAAAATGAAAGGTATGATGAATTAGATAAAAAAAATAAATTTTACATTATTTTCTCATAGTGATCTAGCACATATTAAAAAATTTGTAAGAGAAGAGAAATGACATGAGGCCACAATAAGGAGATGGGTGAAATAGAAAGAAATTGGATATGAAAGCTAACTAATTTTCATAGAGATAGATAATTGGTTGAAGTTAATATGGTCTACAAGACCAAGAGAAATGTTTGTGGAAGAATCCAAAGGTATGAAGAAAGGCTAGGCATAAAAGGATACAATAAAATTCCTAGAAACAATAGTGATGAGATGTATGCTCCCATAAAATAAGTGGAAGTTATATTAAATTGATGTGAAATATTCCTTCTTCAATAGAATGCTAAATGAATAATTTATTTTAAAAAACAACTTAGCTATGAAGAAAAAAGTTTTTTTTAAAAATGTATAGGCTAAAGAAAGCACTATTCAGATTGAAGCAAGCATCTCAAGCATGATACAAAAAAAATGAATCATTTGTTGACAAGTTTTTTCAAAAAAAAAAAAATAGTGAACCCACACTCTAGATCAAGGAAAGTTATTGTGAGATTTTAATTATGGTTTTGTATGCAGATTTATTTTTATGAGAATTAATTAGTTTTCATTGTCAATTTCAAAGAATCAATGAAAGATACTTTTAAATGATAGAATTAGGTCTCCTAAATTTTTTCTTTAGTATTGAGGGAAAACAAATAGATTGTGATATTTTATTTTTTTAAATAATGTATGCCATAGTTTTTTAAGAAATTTAGAATGATGATCAACAAGCCTACATCATCACCAATAGCCATAAGTCTAAAATTAAGTTAAAAATATTACAATAGTAATGAAAATCTAACAATATATAAGAGCATGGTTAGAAGCTTAATGTACTTGTAAACAAAAACTAGACTTTATATAATGCATGAAGTAAGCCTAATTATTAAATTTATAGAGACATTGAAGGATGCATGCAAGCAACTAGGTAAGACAATCATTAGATATGTCAATGGCACTAAGGGCTATGGTATTTTGTAAATTATATCAAGTGAGTTTGAGCTATATATTGATAGTGACTAAATATGAAATCATATGACAAGAGCACATTGGGATATGTGTTCTATTTGGGCTTGGGAACCATTTCATGTGATTCCAAGAAATAACCCATAGTTTCAATTTCCATAGTAGAAATTGAGAATATCACAATAAGTGTACCAACATGTTTCTATATTTGTCTTAATAGAATCATATAAAAATTGGAGGAATAAGAAGACAGTACAACCATATACTATGACAATGTATCATCAATAGATTTCAAAAGGAATCTAATTTTTCATTAATGAAGCAAGAATATTATGATCCAATATAATTTAATAAGGGAGCTTGTAGAACACAGGAGATCAATTTTTAGTTTTGTAGATTTGAGCAACAACTTGCATATATTTTTACCAAACAAATCTCGAAAGTTAGTTTTAAATGCTTAAGAACTAGTCTAAAAATAATGGATATTATGGTAGCAACTTTTAACATTTCACAATCATCTCTAGAAAGCATATGTAGTCAACTATGAAGATCTTTATGTTACTATAAAAATTCAACTTTACAAATAAGATCTAGAAAGTCATCTTTGGAAAGGTATAAAAAGTTAGATATGGAATGCTTTAGAAAGTTGGTTCCAAATGTCATATATAGTAGCCTTGAAAATGAACATTTGAGCTTAAAAAATATACAATGAGTATTGAAAAGACTTAAGATTAAGGGTGAGTGTTGGAAATACATAACCTTGGTTTAGAACTATAAATTCTAACATATCCTTCATTCTTGCTCAAGATTTATTGGATCTATAGACATCCCATGTATTACTCTCATCTTACAAAATCTATCAAATTTCATTTATTTTTTGAGGATTAATTTTTATGCCCAAATTTGAACTAAATTTTAAAGAGAAGCAATATTATTTTTGGAAAATTTGATTAATTAGTAGTGACGAGGGAGCAAACTCGAGACATAGAAAATGATGCTAACAACCAAAGAAATTTTATTATTATTTAGAATGCAACTTCTTACATGTAGAGGATCACAAATCCTCAAGCTCTACAATACATGCAAGTGCAAAGTACAATGGAAGTGCAAAGACCCTTGCAGCGACATGCGAACTCTTTCCCAAAAGCTACAAAATCAAAATCTTTTGCCCATAGACCAAATACTTACTTTCCAATTTAGATTAAAACAACATTAGTTTGTCATTAGTTTGGCTGATCTATAATTTAGAAATTCACATTGGTTCTACATTAAAGATTAGTACATTTCAAAATGCATAACCAGAGCCATAACTTTTAATCCAGTATCAGTTTTCAGTAGTAAATACTAGCACGGAGAAATCTCTGAAAGACGATGTATTAGTGCAAATGGGCCTATGGTCAATGTTTTGGGCTTTTCTAAATTTTGGGTATCAGACCTCTAGGGCCTCGGTGGCTTTGAATATTTAATAGCTAAAGTCTCTAAATGCAAAAATATCTAAGAACAACAAAATTAATTTTTTTTTTTTTTTTTTTTTTTTGGTGGTAAGTTGCCCTCACACCCCTTGGATACTCACGCATCAAATGTGGAAACAAATATAAATGGTACAAAAAAAAGAACACAAAATTTCTTAGAGTGAATATATTAGAGCAGAAACTATAGAATTGAGAATACACACTACAAATCCTAAGAGAGTATACACAGTGACAGTTCTAGAGAGAGAATAGACAACAACAATTCTAGAAATTGCATAGAAAACAAGAAAAACTCTTTGTTTATAATTTTTACAATCTTTTTGTAAACACTTTAAATGAATTATCTTTGATATAAATTGATAATATAGATTCTAAATTTAAAAACTATCTTCTCTAATATCTGTAGACACTGAAAATTGTCCTAGGCCTGCGACTCCAATTTTCATCATAATTCTAATCTTCATTTTCACAATTAAATAATCTTAATTGTTTAATTATTTTCTAAAGTCATTTGTCCTCTATTAATTAAACAACTTTAATTATTTAATTAATTCATTCTTTACCTTTATTCTTCTTTGATTAATTAATTAAATATTATTTATTTAATTACGTCACTAATTAAATCTATCATATTTCCAATAATCTGTTTTGGATTGTTAAATTTTAACCACTTTCAGCTGCTAAGTTAAAATATTTCTTTGTTATTTTGATTATAACCTTTTCTATCTTTAGTTAAACAAATTCTCTCTTTGTTAATTTTAATCTTAGATGTTGAATTCAATTTTATATTTAATTCGTAAAAAGTTTATCCATATTTATATTCTCTTGGTTGGATAAAATCTTTTGTATTTATCTGTTATTCACATTTTATCACTTGTGTCTATAGATCTGGTGATCATTTAGTTTATCTAATTTAATATTTGGTGTCTCTCTTGAATAGACTTTTCTGAACGATATTTTGTTATCTCTACAGATTTTATTCCTATCTTCACAATTTAGTACCTTTATTAATTCTTAAAATAGCTTTAATTATTTTAATTTATTATCCTCATCTTCTATCTATTTCGATCCTTATATTTACCGACTTTATTCTTTTGGAGAGTTTGAGACAATATCAAACTAAATATTTACAAACAATTAATTAGATCCCAATCCCCACCTTTTTTTGTGATTTTTTTTGTGTGCATAGCCCCTAATTTGGTGCCATATGCACCAATCTTAATCACCAATCAGCAGTTTACATTTCAAATCAGCTTTTTTAGCTAATTCGAAGTCCATATTTTACACATGTTCCAAGCCCAGACTTAACCTTTATTACTCCCAAAATCTTATGAGTTTTGGAAGCAATCAACTTTAGAATCTTCGATGTTTTTCTATTAACACTATCATTAGGCTATACTTGTACACTTAAGAGAAATCTAAGGGCAATTATCATGCAACGAAAAAAATGGAGAAGTATTATCGAGGGTATTCATGGAATTACATTGATGTTTTGTTAGATCATTTTTGTATTTATGGTTTCACATTACATTGTTCTTTGTTGTTAGTGTAGGTTGAGTTTAAGTTTATGCATCGGATTACTTAATCTACTTATTTCCCTATGTTACATTGGTGACAGACGATGTGAAGACACAATCTTCAAAAAAAATTGTAGAAATTTTATATTTTTATAGGTACATTACATTTTGACCCATATGAGGTACATAACGACACAATTGATCTCATGAATCACATATGAAAAATAAAATGATGCATCTAACTAAATATGACATATCTTTGGCTTTGTGTGACACATTTGACTAGTAAAAACTATGAAGCATTTTACTAGTAAAAAATAATAATTTTTGATATCCGAGATTCCAAATTTTCAATTTTAATCATTGTAATTTTTTGTTATGACTAATTCAGTGTTTGCAAAATGTGATCTTGTGAAGCTAATATAGTGTCTAAAAGATGACTCATAGAAGAAAAATATACAAATTTTGTTTGCAGGATGATTGATGAAGACAAGAATCAAACTACTAATGAAATCTCTTGCAAGACACTTGTCAAAGACTAATTTTGATACATATTGTCTAATTAGATTAGTTCATATTTCATTTGGCCTTTAAAAATAATCATTGTTATCTGTGTTTGGTGCATTCACACATTCTATTAGATTAAAACCCAATTCAATAATTTAAGTATCCTCTCCCCTTGCGCACTTGTGTGATCCTAGGTGCAAGAAAAATAGTTTTTGAATCTAGAACTAAGCCTTGGTGGGAAAAGGTACTTACCCCAAGGTGACTCAAACCAACAATGAAGCTTTTTAGCCAAGCTACTCCCGACTGATATACAAATGTGAATGATGATGGAAAAATTAGTATTACAGGTGCTGATTTGTTATGCAAGCAAGTTAATCTTGCCTCATGCATAGCCACTTGAATGGTTTCCCTTATTAAAAGAAAATTGTTTCTACATTTACCAAAATCCTTCTATTTGGTGGTGCAATAGGTTAGACCTTTGAAGCTATCCCACATGCATGTGGTTCTTATTAGAGATGAAAAGTTCATCATGAGAGATTCATGAGAACTGAAGCTTGGCTAACCTATAGAAGTGAGTGTCGTGGTGGTCAAACTTCTTATCATACACTTTGAATAAGCACAACTGGAGAAATCCAAGTGGGAACTCAACAAATATTGTCCTTGATAGCCATAGGAATTGTACTTTCCTATTTGGATTTAAACATTTTCATGTCAAAGTCAAATTGAAACAAAGTATTCTCTATTTGTCTTCTATTTTCCAAAATTTGATCAAAATCACACTTAGTCAAACTTGCAAATTTACAAAAACTTGCATTTCTTGACCATAAATATGCATCTATTGTCTTGAGTCACATCTGTTAACCAGAAACACACATCTGTTGTTATGAGTCACATATATAAACCAAAAACATGCATCTATCAAAATGAGTCACATTTGTCATACTAAGACACATTTTTTTACTGGAAACTTGCATCTTTCATACTAAGTTGTATCTATCAATCTGAAAACCACATCTACTATTCTGAGTCGCAAGTGTCAAACTTGTATCTACTATTTTGTTAGATTGAAAACCACATTTGAAATACCCTATGACATATTTGACCAGGTGAGCTATAGTTGTAGTCTAGAATGGCACATCTATTGATCACAAACTAGAGACAGTTTACCAAAAAGCTACATATAACACTGAGAACTACATCTATTAATTTATGTGACTCATTTGTCAACCTAAATTGCAATTTCCTGATTACCAAAAAAAAAGAATTCACTATCACAATCCAAGGTCAAATAATCACACTAGTCTCTGATTTATCCTTTCACAATGATCTCTAAATAGAAACCAAAACGATTTGGTCATAATTTTCACAATTGCATCCTCTAGGTATCATTTAGCCATAGTGATAGACATACTAGTTGCAAACTCTAGCTACATTTTAGGAGTCTTAATT
Source organism: Sequoia sempervirens (assembly GCA_007258455.2). Lineage (NCBI taxonomy): Eukaryota > Viridiplantae > Streptophyta > Pinopsida > Cupressales > Cupressaceae > Sequoia > Sequoia sempervirens. The sequence goes on from VDFB02224603.1 coordinate 11,131, forward strand.
ACCTTTAGATCAATCATACTTTTAGGACAATCACCTTCGCAAATTTTAGAATAGGACAACTTTCCATACTCTGGATACACCCTTGCTTCAATGAAAATTGTCATTGAACCTAGTCCCTTGTCACACCTATCTTTTGCTATCTTCGTGAGTCTTTCTAGCTCATTAGTCTTGTTTGGGAGCTCATATTATCTATCAGTCTTACAAAAGGTTCCTTGACAAACTAAATTGAAGCCTTAGTAAAACTTTATATGGTTAGTAACCTCTTTTCAAATCTTCCAAAATTGATTACCTTTAAAAGCTTGCCTATACTTTTGCATACTTAGACACAGTCATTTTAGGACATAATCATTTTAGAAATTTCTTATTTCCAAAAAAGACCAAAAAAATAGTTGCATTAGCATTCATTCCTTATATCTAATAAAATCCAAAAACATAGACTAAAATCATATCATTCATAGACATAGTTTTGTATCATCCTCATTTTAAGCATATCTTACATGGTTGAGACAAGGTCCAAAAGGAAACAAAGAGAAATGGATAATCCAAATGACTTCATCAATCCATTTTCAAATCCCCCATCAGGGACATCAATCCCTCACAAAATTTTATTGGAAAAATTCATCACTAGAGACCAACAAGGACACATTGTAGTTGATGACTTAGATGCTATTGCACAAGACCCAAAGTTTGCCTCTTTCATAGATGAATACTTGGAAAATGATCCCTAATGATACTTAGAAAAGTTAATAGTAGAAGGTACCACATTACCTATTGGATTTTACATTCACACATTGTAAACTTCATCTACCCAAGGGACAAACATGATGACATCTAGGGCCACTATCCCTCAAATAACTACAACTATACCATTTGGAGTACCTACACAAAGTGCCACAATAGTACAAACATCCCCATTTGGTACATCAAGCATGACACAAGGCCTTAATTTACCATAGGGGCATCATCATCAAATCCATTCAGCACCAATACTAGAAGCAAAAGGCCTAAAGTTGGCACAAACATGACAACTACAATACGAACCATCAACATCACTAGTGT
>VDFB02224607.1:0-10252 GCA_007258455.2 Sequoia sempervirens
CACAATTGGGGAAGACGCTTAGCCTATTTAATTCCCATAGGCTAATTGGGATATGGCAAGGGAATAATTAATTATTTAAATTAAGTTGTTTAAAGACATTCATTTTACGGGAATCTTGTATTTAATTAATTATTTTATTAAATTTGGAAAATTTATTAAAAAGTGACTTATTTGGGGCCCAAAAGTAAAGTTAAATTAAACAAAAAATTAAAAGTCACTTTGAAGGGGAAAATGAAATATAATATTTTAATTAAAAGGAAAGTTAGAGAAGAGATTCATTCTTGGCATTTTATTTTCAAACCCCAACTTGAGATTGAGCAATTGTTCATCTATTCTACCATAGGATGAAAACAATGATTGAATCAATATCTTGACCTGTCATTCCAAACTTTTTGTTGCAAGTATGTCGCAAGTGTTGTCATTGATGATGTTGCAGGTGTTGTCATTGATGTCAATAGTATGAAGTTTGTTGGTTGTCATTGATGTCAATTAATATGGAGGTTGTTGATGATGATGGTCTCTATTGTCAACAAGGTGGCAGTGTGTAGTTGGTTGTGCATATGCTACAATCAGGAAGGATGTCATGAGTTGCTAAGTCATGTTACTCATGAATGGGTATATGATTCTATGAATGTTGTATTCATTGTCTGTTGTTGTAATTTGCATAGAAGAATCTCTTACAATCAATGGCTTAGGAAGGTGCTCAGAAAAGGCTTCAAAGAATGCTCTGTATTCCTCCACATTTGAAGATATGTTCCTACAGTTTGACGGCTAGGCAATATCAAGCATTCAGCGTATGTGTTCCAGTTTTCAGATCTTGGATGTTACTGCAGAAGTTTCCTAAGTAAACAAAATGATGACTTAACTATTGCAGTCATGGAAGGTTATTATGGTCTTGCAGTTTGGAGGATATGTTTCTAATGTCTATCTGTTACCTTTCCTCAAGTTTCAATTGTTGAAGTGTACCACAAGTTGAGCTGTCAAAGTTATATCTCAAGATTGTGTTGTCTGGGTTTGCGATAGATACGGGTTTTGTATCTGTTTGCTTTTGCCCGCATGTTAATGCATGAAGAACTGTGAAAGAAGGGCATGGAAATATTCTTGAATATCATTTGTTACTTGTGATGTAATCCACGTGTTGTTATCTTGCCTCTCTGGTACCGCTTGTTGTCTAGAGATTAATATTTCAAGGGTTGAATGTTTGTTGGGCTGACTTACTGTTCAAAGTTGCTTGCACCAAGTTTTTGTGGAGTGTTCCAGCATAGGGATGCATGTAGATTTGAATTAGGTCCTGCTTATCTCCTGGCTCAGACCGCATTTGATTTCCCTTTCCCGCAGATGTGTTGAAGCCGACCCAATATGGTCATTGCACGTTTCATGTTCATACATTTCAAGATGGCCAACAAGGAGAAACTTTTTTGATGCTTGCGGATGGTATCAAAGTAAGATCAAGTTTGTGATTAAGGTGAACAAGTGTTCAATGTGCAATTAAAGAAAACTATTGACAGCAGTACATTGAAGGCAGAGTAATGTGTGTGAATTTCTAGTGAAGTGTTTTATGCATACTGGAGGCAGTTAGCCAAAAGCAAAAGAGCTTAAGTGGTGTATGGAAAGCAATGAGCTGACCAAATTCAAATATGTTTTGAGTTTCTTCCTAAGCAAAACAACTAGGTTTTGGAGCTGGTTTCACTTCCATTTGTGGCGCCTAGGGTTGCTTCATTGTTGCATATCAGATTTGTGGTGAAGTGAGGGTTTGGTGATTGGCAGGCAATTTTGGAGTTATCAGCTTGTTGGTTGCAACTACAACACATGGTCAAAGTTCCTGAAACTTTTTGGGTATGTCAGAAAAAGATATGTAATGCATTTTAAGAAACTGGGTTGCTCATAGTTTTGAAAAAATTGTATATTTTGCTAAGAGTATAAATTTGGAAATTTCAGCCTCTTATATTCTTGAATATATCATTTTATTTGAGTTGATTATTGCTGCAAATCTCTCTATTGCATGCACTATATTTGTCCATCTCAAACTATTGCAAAATACATCTCAAAACATATTTGGAAACATAAAAATAAACAGTAGACAAGGGAGACATTATAGTCTCACTAAAGTGGGGCCTAAATATAGTGTAGAAAATTGTATACCTTAACAATTTCACATTATGTTTTGTCCCCCTAATTTATGGGACTTGATTAAGCTTCTAATTTTTCAAATTATGCATCCCAAAGCCTAATTTTTACCGTTTTCCAAAAGATTGCAAGCATTAAATAAATACAACCAATTGTTATTTTTCCCTAGATCAAGTGTATTTTGCCCCTGATCAAGTGTGTCCTAGAAATTTGGGCCAAGACCCATTCGCCCATGGGTGAATGGGTCCCCCTTCTTAGCCAAGACACAAATTCAAATATGTTGTTGGCAGAATTTTAACATCCAAAATTCAAATATGAAGTGTCGGCTTTTGGAATCTAATTTTTGGGAAATTGGATAGACAACTATAAATACCTAGTCATTTTATCATTTGAAATCTATCTAACAATAACACGCACTATCTAGCATTCATGAGCAAAAACTATTGTCAAGAACAAGTCAAGAGCAACATTTCAGAGCGTTATTACAGCAATTCAAGATCCAACATTGACATGTGTGTTCATGTTGCCATTGTTTTGTGAAGGCTAACATCTTTTTGTAGGTCTCCAAAGCATTCAAGCATTCAAGCAAAGCAAGATCCAAATCCTTGAGGTGTTGTGTATGACTTCAATCCTTCAAGGTAACCATTGAAGGGTAGTGAGTTGTAGAGCATTGTGATTTCATCATTCCTTTATTTCCATTATCATTTATCATTGACATTTTGCCATTGTGGAAGTGGGAACACTTACATGGGGTTTGACTGAGGCAAGCCCCTATATGGCACAAGATTATTTTCCTCTTTGAATATGCAGGTTGTAGGTTTGGATATGATCAAAGGAAGATTGCAGGAAATTTGTCAATTGTTGCATTTGAGTAACCAACCTTGTCAAGACACGGGAACTTGTTGATGTGTTTTTTATGACCGCACCAAACAGCAGAACAAAAATAGTTTAGGGCTACTCTGTTCTCTCTTGATCAAAGTATTCCGTGTGCTAAGATTGCGAGATAGATCACACGTTCAACTCCAAGGTTCCTTAAGTGCGAATAGACCCAGTTTGGTTGATGTGTATTGCTGTGTTCTTACGAGGGGACTTACGTAATTGTTCAGATTTCTTGCAGTTAGCGGTGGGTATGATTTTGAAGGGGATTTTGCGCGTATGATTTGGCAATGTGGTTCCTTTCCTAAAACTAATCAGAAATGTACGGAAAGTAAAAGGGGAAAGGGCCTAAGAAATTTATACTCTACTCTAAATGCAGGATATGTGGGGCTTCGTTTCAATAGACTTCAACCGGATTTCACCTAGCCTCCGTCGGACAGCCTCAGCAAAATCGGTGCAATCTTCAAAGGGGATAGCCAAAGGTATTCAAGTTATAGTTTAACATACATACACCATCAGAACAACGCATGTAAGTATGTAAACCACAACCGAAGTTAAACACAAGATAATGTCCAGTTGACCACACAAGGCGGACTTATCATCAACAAGCCGCTAGTGGTATGGAATAAAGCGAAGCTATCTCAATAAAACACCACACACCAACGTAAGCTACTTGCATGAATTTAAACTACTTGGATACGAAAGGAAGAAGAAATCTTGCTAGCATTTCATGACAAGACGAATTCCATCATCAATGAAAAGATCTATTATCATAAAATGTGTTACACAACAGTCTCCTCAAAAGTTTTCAAAGGGAAAACTTTCTCTCTTCTCCAAATGATGCAAAATGCTCTACAATGCTACACTATCTAGCTCTAAAGCTCTCTCAATGTCTACTCTGATTCTAACTGATCTAATCTTCTAATCTAATGCCTTACAAATGAGGGGGACTCCCCCTTTTATAGCTAGCCCAGTCCCAAAGGACGGCTAGGGTTACAATCAATAGAGTGGCCAGAATCGTGCCACCTCAGCCCTAACCCTAAAAACTGCCAGGATAGGGAGTGGTACATTAAATGAATCAAAGATTCCCACTCACTCCCAAAAATAGCAAATGCCATAAATGCTCCATATTCAGTCTTCTAGAAGATCTTCGTCCAGTAGTGTGTTCCCATTGGCCTTCTCTCTGACTGCCAACTCAACAAATCTGCTAAGTACGGCCTCAACCTCATGAACTGAAATAGGCGGAACACAATCCAACTAAAACTCTAACACCGTGACTGAATGCTCGTGCCTCGTACAAGATTTTCTCCAAGCGGCTAAGGAGTCCTGCGTGTTCTGGATCAAAGTGGAGAATGTAGCAGTATTCTCAAAGTCATCCTGTACAAAGGTCTTAACGTCTGCGAAAGAAGGTAACCAACAAACCCCTCAAATTATCAAAACTTACTTCATCTGGATTCAGCCGCCTAGCAAATATGGCCTCGAAAGTGTTCTGAACTCCATCTATGATATTGGCCATAGCCTTATGTATCCTGGCTGAATCCGCCTATGCTGCATCGAAGAAGCCACGCCCTGTGATAGCCGAAGAATACCACCGAGAGAAGTCATATCAGTCATTCACCTGAATGACACCTCCATCCATTATGATATTTGCAATGGCACACATGCCTCAGCAATACCTCAAGGCATTTGGATCACTTGCCTCTACGATATATGGCGTCATCCAAGCATGATCCACGCATCCATCCGTGTCAAAATAGTAGAGGAGGCACTGGCGAAGGCGAGGAAGCAAGGTCCTCCATAAACTTCTCTCTGCATCTCGGTCACGAGACTCACAGCTGACCCATTTATGCGCCTCACATGCCATCCTCCCCAGCTCACCACTAAGCGCTGATTTGACTCTCTAGGAATATCTCTTTGGAGGCTCTATCAGCGAGTACATCCACGCCCTCGAGGCAAGGACAATTGCTTTGAACATATCCAATTAGCGCCTTGTGTTTCTCGTTTCAACTTCATATATTTCCTTCTTTCTTGAACAATCTATCCTTGGCGAGGGCAAGGAGCGAGTTATCGCCTCCTCAGCTAATCCCCGAGGCACCCGGTAGAGTCCCAAGTCAAGAGAGTGGTGACCCTTAGTTTTCGGTTTGCTTCATTCGGTCACGCACTTTCGACTTCGTGGGACTGACAGCGTGAAAATCTGAAACCATCCCTCATCGGTGGAATCTTGAGAACTTTCTTACCTTCTTCGCCGGTGGAGAACCCAGCGATCCGGTTCAGAACGCGTGCTATCTCAGGCTGGATCAATCTCCTCACTTTCGGGAGAAGCTTCTTCTCATTTCTATCTCTAAAGCCAATCAGGCCTCATATAGTATATCGAAGGGCTGCTGCTCCTGTGCCTCGACCTCTCTAACCTGTTCAACTTCTTCTTCATTCTGGCGAGGCTCATCGTCCTCAAGTGGCTGAGTGTCACCTGACACTATATCATCATCATCGCCATCATTCATGGCCGCCTCTAACTCTTGTTGAAACTGAGGGTCAGTAATAGTCCCCTCATCATCATGCTGATCAATCCTGACAGGTACATTGGCACTCTGGCCAATTGACTCCCTCCGTGGAGGCTGAATATCACTCTGTATCTCCGGTACCTGATTCACTACAATCCTCTGATCAGCGAACAAGGACACCTCCTGTATGCTTGGAGAATGTGTCTCCAAAGGTACTGCCACTGTGACTCGTGGAGGTTCTGGCTGAACTATTTCTTTCTTTCTGGACTCTGGACCTCGTGTAATCTGTTTCTTCCTTCCTGTGGTGGGCGTCCTGTGATCTCCCATCAAGTTGTAAGTCAAGGCAATTGACCTACTCTTCAGTCTGTTCACCCGTCTATCAACCCATGCCCTGGTGAATGTCATAACTGGGATAGAAAGAGTATCTAAGTCTGCAACCTCGGGCTCTGACCAGTCTACAGGCGGAAGTGGAGTATCCCGAACAGCTGCATAATCTGGATGAACAACATCCATATCCTCATTAACCTGGTCCGGAACTGGTACTACCTCACGCCACTGATCGGGAAGTAATCGGCAGCACAGAGAACATTCTCTTCCTCACTTCAATCTCATCAACTGCATCAGCCCAATAATCTTCTATGGTGGCCTTATGTTTGAACTCCTCCGACAGAACCCAATTGATGTTATGGTGCGGGTCATAGTGCTGTCGGCTTGTATGATATGAGAAGTGATAAAACTGAAGCTCACTCTCAGCTTCCCTAGCCGCCTGTATCGAAGGACACACCTCATCCGAGTTGCCCATCACAATCGGAAACTCTATCCCCCCTTTCTTTTTCTTCTTCTGGATTTTGTCAAAGGCAAGCAACTGTCTAGATATCTCTAGCATTATTATTTTATCTGTTGGGTACTTAGGCAGCCTATATGGGTATGACGAGAAACCTTGCAGCCTAATGTATGAAAATCTCGGAAATTGTATAAACCAGCACCCATACCTTTCGATCAGCTCTTGGGCATCTCTAGAGATTCTGTGATGTAACCTCTCCTGAAGCAACCTCGTTATGTACATGGTGAATGAATCGTTGACACGTTTGTAGTGGGTTGTGCTCGAAAGGTGCAACTGTGTACACGCCTCATGGATTTTGAATTGATGAGAGCCACAACCGACGGGTTCTTTGTAAGAAATCCCTCTGTACCTCGTCATCCGTACCAACAAGTAAACAAGATAGGAGCTCATGTAAAACGTTTTAGTCCTCCTCGGGGCCGGGGGCTGCTCATGTAGCCCATATTATGGTGATCATCCACCGGCCCAATTGACATAATCCCTTGCCCTCTAACACGGTTGATGTAAAACATCAAGGCTTCGAAATCTTAGGGTAGGCAACCACCAACCTATACGACAACATGATGAGATCCACTGATGTATTCTTAGCCGGGTCCTGCAGCTATGATCTGCTGGCAATTTACGCGAGATGGCTTGGTGCCTCATCCAATGGTATTAATTGTATCATACATCGTTCAAAGCGTACATCCATCCTTCGCTCCGCAGGACTTTATAAATCATGTTCCTATGCTGCAGGATCCCGAAGCTTCACCAATGGCTGTCGGAGTAAGATTGGCAAGCACTTGGCCATCTGGTAACATGATCGACCGGTGTTCTTTCTCGTAGCAATTGGCGCACTCCATTATAAGCTCTGAGCACTGAATGGCTGGCGGAAAACCAGCAGCTGCATATAGTCCACTTCGGACGATGTTGTGCGAAGTGACCGAAGCCCGATGACTTCCAATCCCGAACAGCCTGTTCTTGAAGGTTTCCAAGTTGACAGAGCCCAGGTTAGTGTCCGTCAACTTGCCCAGCTTTGAAATGAACTTCGACTCCGGCATGAATGTTTTGCTGAGCTTCTTGATCGTAGCCTGTCTGGAGGCACCATTGTCCTTCCCGGTTGTCCTCGCTTCAGCCATCTGCAACATAACAAACGTTCATCAGCAATTAAATTTAATAAAATAAGGCATGATAGGGGCTGCAGTCGACTTTAGAAGCTGCAATAACTTTCTTGTTTGCAAACCTCAGCTTCTTTTCTTGAATAAGTTCGAATTCCGACACTTAGAACAGATTTCTAAGTGAACTTTGATTACTTTATTTCACTGTCAGCAATCCGCAATTTTAAACTTCTTAACTTTGCACTTCAAACCAGCAATCAGCAATCTTGCAAGTTCGTACTTTTGAGTTCTCAGCAACTTATTTCAAGGCGTCTTTCTTTAACTTGCAACTTCAACTTACTCAATCAATTTTCAGTCACTAGCAAAGTCGCACCTCCTTCAAGCTTTCAACAACTTCCTCCAATCAGCAAGGGGCGTCCTCTTTACTTCAGCATACACCTCTCAGCAACTCAAGGCGTACCTCCTTTTTGCTTCAAATTTGATTAACTCTTAAGTGCGCCTCTTCAGCAAATGCAACTCCTCAGCAAAATTCGAATTTCAAACTCTTCAAGCAACAATTCACTGCAACACTTCACTCTCAGAGCAAGTTCGACTTCTCCAGTTGTGAAAACAAGTGAAAAACATCTTCATTTTATAGCCGAAACTCGAATTCTAGAAGAAGTTAATTTTAGCCAGTGCCATTAAACTCCACTACTCCACTTCAAGAATTCGAATTTTCCCACTCTGGTGTTTCTGACACTTGTCTCCAGCCGTCGGGAATATTATTCTTCTAGAAACTTGACTTTGACTGGCGTTCTGGATTTTGCTTTCGAAAATTTAATTTAATTCATCTTTTTTACTCACCAGCCGGAGCTCTGTCACTTGAATTCGAAATTTTAACTTCATCATCTGCTCTGGAAACTTCATCCTCGAAGAGCTTAATCAAAATTATCTAGGCAACTCCCTTCAGATTCATCGTTCGAAGAAAATTCACTTTGAAAACTCATTTTATTCATGTTTGCCTTAGAAAATTTAAAATTTTCCCTTAGGAAAATTCACAATTCGAGTACCAATTAAATTCTTCACTGAAAAGGTGTTGGCGAAGCTCAGAAGACTTGGAAATCCATCTATCATCACGAATGTTCAGTACCCAGAAGCAAATTTTCTTCAGAATGCTCTGAATTCATGGGTACCCAACGAACGGGTTCATTTAATTTTTCGAATTTGAACCTTAGAAAAATATTATTTCCATCATTTAAATTCGTTCTTCGCCCGTGATCACTCTGCGTTGCTCCGACTTCTTGAAAAATTTGAATCATCTTGCAATATCATCGTCTCTGATTTTATCATTGAGAAAAGTTGCTCACTCTTTGGAAAATTTTATCACTCTGAGATCCAGGCGTATTTTCCAAGGAAAATAAATTTGCCTTAGAAAATATTTTAAAATCATCTTGCACTTTTGAAAACTTGCCTTAGAAAATTTTTATTTCATCTGCCAGTGGAAAGAAATTTCTATCAACTTCATTTGGAAAATTTTATTCATTCCCGGCACGTCTCACTTCATTTGTATTTCACTCCACACTTAGGAAATATTCCAACGCCTTCAAGATATTTTAAAATCACCTTAGGCGCCTAACACACTTTATTTTATTCTCAGCGCCTTGAAATGCCTTTGAAAAATTTTCCAACACCTTATAACTCCCTTACTCTAGGCGCACACTTCACTTAGCATTTTATTTCACACCTTGGAATATTTTCTAACACTCACCACTTCCAACGCCTAGCAAGTTTGTTTTGACTTCACACGCCTTAGAAAATTTTCTAACACCTTATGACTCCCATCAACCTTTGGCGCCTAGCACACTTGAGAGGAAATTAAAAAAAAAATCACGCCCAACATTCACCTTGGGCGCATTCTTGATGTGGAGGAGGATAACGCCTCACTTTACCTTGAATTCACCACGCCTAGATAACATTTTTACCTTACTTACCACCCTTATTCACCATTTACCATCCAAACTTGGGCGCATTTGAGCATGTCCACTGGATGACCTTTCAACTTCACTTTTTGTCTTGACATGCACTAGTTTGGGCGCATTTTGCCTATGGAGGAGGACGAGATTCTTTGACCTTGTTGACTTTCTCTCCCCTTGAGCGCATTTTGATGTGTGTGAAGGATGAACTTTTCCAACGCCTCAAGAGTGACTCTTCAGCTTCCAAATTTCGTCTTCACATGCACAAGTTTGGGCGCATTTCACCCCTGCTATAGGATAAGCTTGCATTTTGGGCGCATTTTGCTCTTGCTGGTGGATGAAAACGTTTGACTTTGCTTTGACCACCTTGTCTTTTGGGCGCATTTCACCCCTGCTACAGGATGGGCGCATTTTGGAGGGTGAGGCGGATTTCCATGCCTTAGAAACTTTTTCAACTTTTCCCTCTTTCTTTTTGGGCGCATTTCCTCATACCTGCAGGATAAAAAAAATGTTGACTTTTGTTTGACTTTCCTGCCTTGGGCGCATTTTGCCCTGTGTGAAGGATGAACTCACATTTTCAAAAATTTTCTACGCCTCTAGCTGAGATGGGCGCATTTTCCTATGCCTCTTGGGCCGGACTCAGGACTTAAGGCCAATTTTATCCATCCTCGCCCGACTTCGTGCTTTTTGCTATTTATAATTAAGTTCTCTGAATTTGGACTTCTGAAGCTCGGAATGGCCTGAAATTTTAAACATAGCATCCCCATGCCTTTATCAACTTGTCAACACTGCCACTTTTAGTCACCCTGCTATTTATAGCCTGTTTTTGAGGGTGGCTTACTATAAATAGTAAGTTCT
>VDFB02224610.1:0-63599 GCA_007258455.2 Sequoia sempervirens
CATTGCTATCAAAAGCACTTTGTATGCTAAAAAAAAGGATTGAATCTAAAGATCCACAAGAATCTAAAGTTCCCCATGTCCCCTCTAAAAGACATGGTGAAGAAACAAAAAATCAAATCCAAAATCCAAATCAAATCCGTAGGCCACAAAGGCCCAACAAAGCAAAAATAAAAACCATGTGGATTCCAAAGAAAAAATATGCAATGCCTTCAAATGAAAAAATTGTAACAACATCCAATGTTGCTAATCAAAAAGCTAATCATTTTCATCCACCCTCTCCTAAATCTGTTTTGGGTCCCTATGTCCTAAAATTCACTATTCCATTTCCTCCATTATCCCCACATTCTCCATCCATTAATCCTCCTATCTTTTCACATCCACCACCACATGTGCCAATGTTGGTCCTGAACACATCCCCCCATCACACGCCTACCCCATTGTTCTATCCATACCCTTTCTAGCATCCCATTCATTATCCCACATATCTTCCCCATCAAATCCCTCTAATTCATCCTCTTGCATAATCCACTTATCCTAATAAGGTTGTACCAACATCCAATAGTCACTTCACACATGGGCTCTTAATACCTCGTATGGAACTTGATGCTTGAGTCCTTCATCCATATCCTTATTGCTTATCTTCTAAATCCCATTATCCACATCCCTATCCTTATCCATTTTCATCCCCATACTATCCAAAAATCCAAAAAAAGAGAGAAATAATTCATCCAATGGTGAAAAATTGGAAAACAAGCGCCTTGGATAAGTACCATGATGAAAACTTGGAAAATAAGCATCATGCATAAATCCCCATTTGTACTTTTTCACACTTGGGGGTAGCTTCCTAATATGCATCCCCTCCATCTGCTATGCTTCTTGCTATGCTTCCTACTATGCTTCCTACTATGCTTCCTACTACGCACACATCTTCCTACTATACATCCCCTACATCCTTTTCCTCCATCCCCCTATCTTACATAGCCTACCATCATATCCCATTTATCTCCAGTCCCTCCATCCTTCTTATGATCTTGATAAAAAATAGGGGCACCTATCTATGCATGCTTTGGACACCTCTTGGTATACATTTCCTTCATACATGCTCTATCATATCCCTTAGTCACCCATCCTATCCTCCTCCAGTTATCTCCTTTATTTTCCCATCTTCCATCCCTCATGTCTCACTATATATGACATATCTACAGTGGGGGAATCTTCTTCCTTTGTGATATAGTCCTTGGAGATATCAGTCATCCCTCAATCTACTAATCCTTTTTCACCTCCCCATCCTTATCTTCCAAATCCCTCCACACAATCCTTTTAACCTCCCTATCCTTATCCCCCTATCCATCCATCATAGCATCCCTTCCGTCTCCCCATCCTTATCTTCCTATCCATTTATCTCTATCCTCATCCCATCTTATAATCCCTTGTCATTAGAATCTAGCTATAGGATACTCCCCACGCAATCCTATGTCATCTATCTTATCGTCATCACTTCTTCTTTTGCACATCTTTTCAATCTCCTATCCTTTGTCATCATTCATCTATCCAACCTATCATCCTCCCAATTCATTTTGATGATTTGGATAACTATGCCATCCCTGAGCTTTGTGTCATCATCATCATCCTATCCAATCCAATAGGTCTATCTTGCCTCATCGTATCAGTCCCATCTTTTTATCCCCTTATCCTGGTCATCTCATCGTCTTTTATCCATCATTTTTCTTTGGCCTTTTGTCGAACTATATTGCCCCTGTGCTTTCACATAGGCAAGGTCGATCATTTGATTTGTCCCTAGGGTTCCTTTATCATCTATCATCGGTCTTGCTCCTTTTGTCCATCCTATCTTTATAATCCATCAAGGTCTCCATTGTCCTCTTTCCAATTTTATCCATGGTCCGTCGTCAGCCTTTTATTTAACTACAAGGGCTCTGTGCTTTCACGTAGGCAAGGCTAATCTTTGATCGGCCCCTGAGCCCCTAGGTCCTTAGGGTGTGGCAGCCTTCTATCTTGTGTCGTGTCATCAAGCTATTCCCTTATCTAGCTGCTTCTTAACAAATGAAATTTTCTTGTATCAGAAGATCCAATCAACTTTGAGTATCCCACGTCATATTGATATTTGAGTATCCCGCGTCATATCAATAGGATGCATCCTTCCTAATAGACCTCATCAATCCCATTCATCATCCTGATCCTATGGTAAAGGATGTTTGAAATTGATTTTAATCTTTTGATGCTTTTGGGTTTTGTTTATCGTTTGAGCTCCTTATCATCACTTGTCATGGTCACCTTAATCCATCATATCATGGTGTGCTTGGACTAGTCAACATAGGGGTGTATCTTGATCTTTTTACTTTGTTGTTGTCTTCTCGGTTGTCCCACGTAGTACCCACCAAGATCCCTAAGGTCTTGTGTTACATTGGGGCATCCTTGTGTGGTTGTGGTTATCCCAATACCTGGCCCAACCAAGGTAATCACGAATTTGGGGTGTTGGGATAGCCTACTTGTTTGATGTGTTTGTTTCATGCATTAGACACTAATATTCCTTGGTCCTTTATACCTTGGTGTATCATGTCTTCTGCTATAGCAAAAATCAGTGCTCCTAAAGATGGAAAATTGCATTTGGATTGCATTTCATCTCCCTCCTCTCATCTATGAAACTCCCCCCATCCATTCATCCTTCATCACTCTCCCTTTCCAATCTCCTATCGCTTATCATCCTCTCTTACCCATCACTTTGCATCATCTTCGTCATCTCCCCTTTCATCATTTCATCCATTTTGAGAGCACACCTGTGATCTCTTGAACCCACATGTCTTTTCGATGGGGCACCCTTCATCCCTAATATTCATCATTTTTTTCTTCCTTCCAAGTCACTCCTTTGAATGACTAGGGCATCTTTCCCAATCTAAGCATCTTCCAGGTTCTATGTTTTTATATTATTTGAAATGATGCTACTTCATAACACCATCTCAAAGAGGGGAAAAATGTAGACACCTAAATTTGGACACTTATATTTGTCAAAATTTATCCCTTTTTGTCTAAACACCCTCTTATCTACGTTAATTAAGTAATATCACTATTATTTAATTAATACCCCTAAAGCTCTTCTAATCCCTAAGGTATCTAGTTAAATAATTAAATACCTTACCTCTTTAATTACCCTTTCATCAAATGAATTAAATAAATATGACATTTATTTAATTCCTCATATGTCACATCCTCCATTTTTATCTAATCCTAATCCATCTTCTAATCTCATCATTAGAGATGTGCACATGCCTAATCCTTGATTAGGATGTGTCACATCCTCCAAATTTTGCAAGTTGACCTCTAATCTCTCTTAGTCACCTAACCCTCCTCTAATCCTTCATTAACTAGCCTAATCAACCTCCCAAGGAATTTTTAATTCCTTTTATCCTTCCAAGGAATATTAAAATGATTTTTTCTTTTCCCCATGTGATCTTTGACTTGTCACATCAAGTCACATGTGAACTCTTCCCCTTTTCCCATGCATCTTCTAGAATCTTTGACTTGTCACATCAAGTCACATGTGACAAGTACTTACCTTTCTAGGCACTTTGTCTTATCCAAGGTACTTTCTACCTCTCCTTTTGGAACCTTGTGTTATCCACAAGATTCCCCAATCATGTGAATTTTAAATTCACTTTTTATTCCTCCAAGGAATCTTCTCATCTCCCAATACACTTGCAAAGTACTTGTCCTTCTTCCACATCATGTACCCTCCTTCCACCTCATTTACACATCGCCATCCCTAAGCCATCTTACATTCCACATGTCAAGATGTGAGTGCTTGTGAGTCCTCAACTCACCATAGTCCTTCATCTTGACCTTGTTGGATGAATCTCAACCGTTGAATTCTTTAGAGAACTCAACTTCCTCTATAAATACCCCCTCTTTTCTCTCATTTAGGGGGTTGATCATTGTGCTAACCAAACTCTTGCAAATTTTTTATTTGAGCCATACTTAGCTAGAATTCTCATTCGCTTGCATGCAACATAGCATCCTCATCTAATTCATACATCTTTTGCCATCAAGAGGAGCCTATATCATGTCAACAATTGAAGGGAAAACCAAAAGGAGCAAATTAACAAGGTATTATTGTTCTATCTATTTTGTTAGGTTTAAATTTTAGCCCAATCTTGAGGTGTTAGCTGTATTTATTGTTTCTTGCACATTTCTTGTTGCTTCTCATTCCTGAAATAGTATTTTTTCCTGGTCACAAGAATATTTGTTCCAAAACTTTGAGACAATGCTGGGCCATATTGAAAGTGAAGATGATCCTAGATAATGGAAAAGCCCCCATATAAGAAGAATAGGGTGGGGGAGAAATCCCTGTGATGGAGGAGAAACCTACATTTTAGCCTCCTGAGGAACCAAAAATAAAGTTCTTCGTTAGGAGGAAGAATAAGGAAAAGAAAAATGATGCAATTACTGCTCCTTCCCAACAAGAGGAATAAAGACCTCTTTCTCTTGAGCCACAGATACCACCATCATCTCCTCCAAGGTCAATAGGGCCTAGAATTGTGGATATTGATGCCCCATCACATCATGCCTCACCACCAAAAGAGCCACCATTAAAGAAACAAAAGGTTGAAACAATTAGTTTGGTGGATTATGATGATGATGAGTCTAATGATGATATTTGGGTATCAGAGTAGGAAATGCAAGGAGTGCCCTCTGTACTAGCAATGATGGTGACACAAAAATTAAGTATGAAGTTGAGTAAGGTTGACCTCATTGGGCTTAATGGAAAAGATGATGTCCAAGTGGAAGCATGCACAAAGTTTATGGACGATGATGCATTTGTTAAGTCTCAAGCTTTCATGGAATTTTCTTATAGGGCCAAGAGGGATGATTATTCCAGTAATCTAGATGAAGAGTTTCCTGATGCTACCATTATAGCAAAAGTATTGAATGACATAAGAGCTAAATTTCAGAAGATGAATGCAAATGAGGGAAGAGAATTGGTAAGAAATAGTGGTATCTTATTGTTGCAAGAATGGGACTTGGCCTCAACAATAGCCTTTGATACAATAAAGAGATGTGACAAACCTCTTTAAAATTCAAAAGAAGAGGTTGCAATCACATTACAGGGATTTGCTTCCAGTGAGCAATGGGATGCATTATCTATTTGGTCCTTGGCCCCAAGTACAAGGAAACCTGATATTATAGAACCTGCACCAAACTACAATGGAGGCCTAATAATAAAAAGGGTGTTAGAAACATCAGCTCTAGAGGCAACAAATATGTCACTATGTGTTGCCCAGTTCACAAGAGCCACAGTGGAATCAGTGACTGTAGAAAAGGAAAATTTCAAGACACAGTACAATAATTTGATAGTTGACTATGGAAGGATTGAACAACAAAAGATGCAGTTATAGATGAAAATAACATTGTTAGAAGAGAAGTTGCAAAATTTGCAACCAGGAAATCAAGGACAGACCGATGCTGATTCTCCTACTACTTCACATGAAGTTGCACCTATTGATTATACCCCACCAACAAGTTCCTCATGGGAAATTGTGCCATACAATATGGTAACTATGCCCATTTCAATGATAGAGCCTAGCACATCAGAGGTACCATAGGCTAAGGAAGATGTCAGCAGGGAGGAGTTGCTTAGGCAGCTAGAGGAGTATAAGGAGAAATGTGACAATCATGATAGGGAGGTTTTTCCGAGTAATATATGAAGATTGTCACCACAGTCTTGGAGCATCTAAGCAAAGGGGTGAATAATAGATTGAATAGTATTCATGATAGTTATTCCTCCATGAAATCTGCTATAAATAATTTTAGCAATGATAAGGAGAGGGTTATTCGACTAATGGAGACATGGATTCCCAAGTTGCAGGTGTTGAGGATGATGTCTATTGGAGCCAAGCAGGAGGCTAACCCCTCCTTGAAACTTAATCCAACCATTAAATTTGTAAATGAGATTTAGGAATTCAGGGGAAGTTTTGAGCCTTTGGAGGCCAAGATAAGGGAATTGGTTAAAAAATTTCTTGAGTCACATCATGGTCTTCTCCCATCCATTTTAAGGGATGATGGTAGCATCAAGACTTTATAGGAATGGAGAAAGGAAACTAATGATGTTATTTCAAAACAAGCTGCTTTGATTTTCTAGGGGCATGATATGGAAACACTAAATAAGAACATGAATATGCTGACTTATGCAGAGATTATCATGGCATAATTTGATTAAAAAGAAAACCAAGTTGTTACTAAATATTCACCTTATAGAAAAAGACTGATAATGCCATGAAATTCAATAGGACCACTGAGGAGGAGTTCTTGTGCTGGAGGAGAAAATACTTGGAAGGATTGGAGGATTAATTGCAATGGTGAGGTGGTGATTTTAATTCTAGTTTTGAAATCTACAATCATGATGAGTAACAGATGGGAGAAGTGCAATGCATAGCTTGAAATTAGTATAGATTAGGCTTTTGCTGAAGTACGGACAATATGATGCTTTTTCCCCAATTTGAATTGATGACAAGTTTGCAGATGTGGATATATTCTGTCCTTTCTTGTTTTATTCTTTCATGCTTTCTTTCATTTTCACTTAGTGTACGTGGAAGCACTTTTTGAGAAAACTGCTTGAAGATTCCTTTTGAAAGGTGGGACCGGATCTCCAACAACCAATAAGGATACTTTTTGTCTCATACATGTTTCCCACCACCCGAGAAAGCAAATGTAATTGCAAAGGGAATATATGTTGCAACAGTCCAATAAAATGGTGACATGTACTTTCTGGCCTGAGGCTTGTTTTGCTCCTTCATTTCTATAAGAAGGAATTCAAGGCTAAAAGTACGAGGTTCATTGCATTGCAATTGACACAATGAATTATAGAAATAATACTGAGCATATTTTGAGTTTTGTCTTAGGTTCCTAGTCTATAGTTACATATGTAATTTTGGTAACAAAGATAGAAAATATAATACATAGTGGTGCAAATTTCATGGCCATTTTCTCTCCTTTGTACTTATTCTATGAAGTTATGAAAAATATAATCAAGGATTGTCTTTTTCATCTCCATTGCTTTCCAGTGGATGTATGATTTCATTCTTGCTTATTAGTTCAGAGAATTAGTGTAAATGCTTGAATTAAGTTAACTCATATTAATTAAGTGTTCAAATATCTATAAGAATTAATGGTCAGAAATATAATGGGGGAATGCTATAATGTAGTGCTTTCAAAGCTTATATGTTGCTATGTGCATAATTGTTATCAGGTTGCATAGGTTAAGGTTGACTCCATGTTTAAGATAAGCATTGTTTTGAGTAGAATATTCATAAGACAGTCTTTGGGTTAATTCATCAGCAAATCACTCTTTATATATGAACTGCTCAAATGAGTTACCATTGTAGTTATGTTATGTTGAGTTTCACTATTCTCATGCTCCAAGTGTAGCATATTGCTAAAAGAGTTTCCAACCTTTTTGATACACTATGTTGTTGAGTGGTTATATGAGAATTATCTGCTAATTACAATATATTTAAAATACTACTTGCACAAGTTCTTGAATATACATTGTGGGATCACCTTCTCAAGTTTCACAGAGCCCAAAGTGCAAAAGGAAAGTTTTGCAACTTTCACTCATTCATTGGCCAATCCCTTTAGATTGCTAAAAATTGGAAATAGAAAAGTCCATAGGTAATTCTAAAGATCAACTTGGTTCTTAAAAAATAACCAAAATATTATATTTTAATTCTCAATGAACTACTTACATTACACCTTTACTACAATGAGCACCTTTTGACATCAAGGACAATACACCTTGACATTACATCTTTTACATTAATGACAACATATGTTCAAAAATCTCCCCCTTTGTCATTGATGGAAATATAAAAATACTATTGAAACAAGAAGACAAATCTAATGTGTTAAGACCATGAAACCACCTTATATAGTTCCACTTTCTCAACTTAGATGATTTAGCATTTTGAGACCATTTCTCCCCCTTTTGAAATCAATCACAAAGGTCAACTATATTTTGCATAGCTCAAAAATCTATATCCTAGATAGACTCCCTCTGAGTTCATAAAAAACTACTTTTGAGACATTTCACAAGACCACCAAATCTTCTTGCGGAAGGGAGTCAAAACACCCCCATAGCTTGTGCTTCCTCTTGATTCAAGAGGAGGAAGAAACGACTCCCAAATTCTACCGAAGATACTCAAAAGTCTCATTGGTAAGAGGTTTTATGAAAATGTTTGCTATTTTCTCCTTGGTGTCAACATATTCCAACTTCACCTCTTTGTTTGCAACCTTTTCTCTTAGAAAATTATATTTAATCACAATATTCTTTGTCCTTGAGTGCATTACTAGATTCTTGCAAATATTTGTAGAACTAGTATTATAAAAAAGAATGGGAATGGGTTCATTAAACTCTATCTTCATTTACTTCAATCTTCTTCATCCATAATATATGAGTGCAACATGAGGCTGCTACAATATATTTTGCTTCTACTATAGACAAAGCTATTGAATCCTGATTTTTACTTAACTAGGATACAAGTCTGTCATCAAGAAAGAAAATGCCACCACTTGTACTCTTTTAGTCATCTATGCTTCTTTCCCAATCCGCATATGTGTATGCAATTAGAGTGAATTTTTCACTCTTACGATACCACATATATATAAATATCCTTTTTACCACCTTGAGATGAGTTTCCTTAGGCACCGCCTGAAATCTAGCTACCACCCCAACTACTTGCATTATACTGGTCTAGATATAGTCACATATAATAGACTACCAATCATAGACCTATACAAAGCATAGTTTTCTAGAGTATATTCATCACCCCTACTCAATTTACACCCATTAACCATAGGTTTACTCACCGGTTTACATTCTTCTATCTTAAAATTACTCAACATTTCTTTTATGTAATTATTTTGAGAAATGAATATTCCTTTTTCTGATTGAGAAATCTATAAGCAAAGAAAGAAAGACAATTCAGCAATCATTGAAATTTCAAACTCACTTTGCATTGAGTCTCAAAACTCTTTGCACAAATCATCACTACTTCCACCAAAGATAATGTCATCAACATAAACAAAAAAAATCAGTAATTGATCACCTTCTATTTTTATGTATAAATTACTATTTGTAGTACCTCTGTAGAAACATTACTGTTACAAATATCTATCCAATCTAGAGTACCATGTTCTAGGAGTCTGTTTGAGTCCATAAGATCTTTCTTCATCATACACACAAAATCCAAATTATTTGAACATTATAATCCTTCTAGTTTCTCTATGTAGAATTCTTCTTCTAACTATCCATTCAAAATTTTTGACTTCACATCCGTCTGATATACCTTGAAATTATTGAATGATAATAAGGCCAAGAACATTCTGATTGCTTCCAACCTTGCTACCAGAGAAAATGTCTCCTCAAAATCAATTTCTTTAACCTGAGCATATGCTTTACATACAAGTCCGACCTTGCTCTAGATGACATCTCCATATTCATTCAACTTATTTCTAAAGACCCATTTGGTACCAATGATATTTTTGTCTCTGGGTCTTGAAACTGATTCCCAAGTTTTATTTTTCTTAATTCTAGTCAATTATTCCTCCATAGCATCCACCCAGCCTTTCTCTTTGCTTGCCTCTACATGGTAACTTGGTTCAATTTTTTATAATAATACAAAGTGTATATATTCATTTTCTTTCTAAATTATTCTCCAAGTTTGAACCCCACTATCTTTATCTCCTATGATCTGATATTTAGAATGATTATTCTAAATGCACCTTTCTGGAGTCTTGTAACAATTTTCTCAGAGTAAACTTCTAAGTCTTCATCAATGTTTTGGATTGTTTCTTCACATCTACCTCATATGGAATATCAGTAGACTATATTGTTTCATCAATACTTACATTGGAACTTTCCACAATCCTTTTTAATCTTTTTATATAGCATCTATATGCCTTGCTTACCATAGAGTAACCAAGAAAAATACCTTCATTGGATCTAGAATTAAACTTACCCAAATTTTCTTCATCCCTTTTGATGTAGCACTTAATTCAAAATATCTTGAGATGTCTAATTGAAGCCAATCTTCCTTTCTATAGTTCATATAGTGTTTTAGTAGTCCTTGGTCTAATTTGAGCTCTATTAAAAATATACACTATAGTTTGAATTGCTTCTCTTCCAATACATATCTAATAACTTTGCTTGACTTAACATAGTTCTGGCCATCTCCTGTACGGTCCAATTCTTCTTCTTAGCAACTCCATTCCCCTAAGGAGTTATTGGAGAAAAAAACTATCTCTGGATCCCATACAACTCATAATTTTTATCATACTAGTCAAAAGTGAATTCTCCACCTCTATCTGATCTCATACTTTTGATAATTCTTCTAGTTTCATTCTCAACCCTAGCCTTGAATGCTTTAAACTTTTCAAAATCTTCTGATTTATCCTTTATAAAAGTAATCCAAGTCATTCTAAAATAATCATAAATAAGCATCATAAAATGCCCACCACCTCGAATACTCTTTATTCTCATTTCTCCATATAGATCAATATGAATCAAATCTAAGGGATTTGATGTAGAATATTCCTTGGTATGAAATTTAGTTCTTGTTTTCTTTCCTTCATGACATGATTTGCAACTAGTAGATTGAGGCTTATTGATTTTTGACATGTCTCTTACCATTCCTTTTGAACTGATATTTACAAGATCATCAAAATTTATGTGTTTGAATCTTCTATACCATAGCCAACTTTCTTCTCTTTTTATTGAAAATCAATTTTTCCTATTCACCTCATCAAGATGGTATATCTCATTGTCAATACTACTTCCTTCCCCAATAACTCTCTAGTACAAGTCTTTTTGATTTCCTAACCTCTAGCATTAAATGAGATCTTGTAACCTTTATACCATATTTGACTTATACTCAAAATATTATGCCTCAAACAGGTTCTACATACAAAACATCACGAGTTTTTGTCTTTCTGCCATCAAGACTTAAAACACCCTTATTAGTAATCTTAGAAATAATTGTTTTACCAAGAGTTACAGATAATCCATCAAACCTATTCAAGTGCATGAACTTTCTCTTTTCCTCATTGATATGAATTGAGCATCCATTGTCAATGATCATAGGTTCTTCTCCTTTCAGCACGTAGGGCAGTTTGAACCACAATGGATTTATCCAATCTTTTATCCTTTGGTTTCTTCTTCCAAAATTCATTTGCTTCACTCTTTTGACATTTGACTTGTCTTATTTTCTATCTAGTATAGGAGAACTCACAATATTGCTTCTACAATTTCTAGCAATATGTCTAAAACTGTTGCATTTGTGACAAATAATATTGAAGTTGGACAAAGGTGCAATTGCATTTCTGCTAACAAAATCATTTATTCTTACAAGAGCCTTTCTACAATTCACAACCTTATGAAAAAAGGGATTGCAATTAAAATAGTAACTAGAAAAATAATGATAGAACCTGGTATTGTATCCTTGTCCTCTTGAAACTTGTCTTCTAGATCTTCTACACTTCCTATGTAGTTAGATGAAACAATCATTTGCCACCTTACTTTCATTGATTGCTACAAATTTCTCAGAATTCAAACTTTTAAATTTATTCTTTTCTAGATTCTCAACAACAAAATTCAAAGTATGCTCAATCACCTTACTCTTCTACTCATCAATAAAACCAAGACCAGTTTTGGTATGCGACGATCTCTAGATTTCTATTATCTGATCCAAGATTTTTGTGCTTTTTCCAAACTTCAACTTCAGCTGATGATTTTCCTTTTCAAGATCCTTCCTTAAAGATATAATTTTTTGCTTCAAGTTTTTCATAGTTAGGTTGTCTCTTGATAGTAGCTTTTCAGTCAAAATTATTCAATCCTCTTTGACTCTTCTACTTGAACCTTTCGATTAATGCTCATTTTCTCCACCTCCTCAATTGATGCAGGAGCATCCAAGTGCATGGGAAATATTGCACACCAAAAAATATTTATTTTTTTTCATTTGATTTTTGTCTTGTTGGTTGTGTCTTGTAGGCATGAATTTCATTTTATTTCAAACTCCTCGAAATTGAAGTCATTTGAGTTGAATTTGAAGTTGATTTTTAATTTGAAGGTGAGGTTGTGAGAATTCAATTTACTTGGAAATCAAGAGTTACAAGAATCTTCACGCCCAAGCACGTGGAGACCAATTTTAGCATATGCAACTCCTCATACAATTCAAAAAAATCAGAAATAAATGAATAATAGGGAATCTGGGTGCTTGGTGATGGGGTTGTAGATTGAGCTAATTTATAAAATAATTAAAAATTACAGGCAAGTGGAGAGAGGAAAAAGGAAATGCCCAAGATGGAGAAAATAAAAATAAGCTGCATATGAAGGAAGAGAGGTGGATTCCCAAGAGGAGAAAAGAGGAACAATAAGAAGAAAATGATAGAAAGATTAAGGAAATGAAGGAAAGATCACCTAAGAAGTTGGTTGGGATGCCCAAGAGGGTTGAATTAGAGTATTTTGGCTGATTTCACCATTGTAGTTGTTTATTTGATGTCATTGGATTCAGACTTGAAGTTTTTGATTGAAGAAGTTTGCCTCTACCAATCTTTTGACTTGTTTTTGTTTCAAATTGAAGGTGTTGTATGCTTTGTGGACCTATTAATAAAATCATAGTTCATAAATATTATTCATATTTGTTTCTAGTTAATATTTAGTATTGAGCTCTCAATGGTTGCCAGTAGTTTTCGTGAATTTTAGTTTTTCTTGTTGAATGTGGGAAACTATGAGATTTTTGAGTTTTTGACTATGAAATTAGAGGGGTATGGTTGGGAGAAAAATGATGATATATTCATCTTCCTGTAGATGAATATGGGAGATTTCATTTTCCAAGTTCATAGTAGAAAAGGCTTACATTTTGTGGTTCAAAATAATCTTTAAAAGAAGGTTTTTCATGAGTTTTGAGTGCAATTTCAGAATTGTATGAATATAATTTGTGGGGATGCTTTATCCTCGCTTATTATTTCTGGGGTCTTGGTTATTGTCTTGCATTAGATGGTATCAGATTCAATTTTCTTGAGTGTTTAGGAAGAGTTCCGAATGTGAGGTAGCCTATCGAGAACCAGTGGGTAGATAGAGGAATCATAATGAAGAAGAAGAGCTCATGTGGACTATTGCAGGTATGAGAGAAGTCCTGAACAACGAGAGTTGAAGCTATGAAGATTGCAAAGTATGAGATGTGAATGGTGAAAAGTTTGTACCAAATAGGATTTTTTCAAAAGGAAGGATGAAATGGGTCATGAGAAGGCCTGTGAGGATTTTACCTATGGAAGAGTGGAAAGAAAAGAGGTTTACAAGATGGCTTAATGGATAATTAAATAAGATTGAGGCTAGATTGAATGTGATAGAGATGGAGTAGAGAAGAGAACTTGAAGAGGCTAAAAGAAAGCATGAAAAGGGTTGGATGGCTAATGAAAGGTGTAAAGTTGAAAAACATGAATAAAAGGTGGAAGATGAAAGTATGTAAGATATAGAAGAAAATTATAATGAAGGAAGATTTGGAGCAACAACAAAGAGATAGGAGGTTCAGGTTACAAAGTTAACATGCGATTTTTGTGAAATTAGTGAAAACAAGTTTGATGATGAGTTACATGATTTTGTGAATGTGGAAATGAATGGAAAATATGGTATTATTGAGGTAGATAACAATGCAGGTGTAGTAGTTCAAATCATGGACTTTGGTAGTCCTATGTTTGACAAAGAGGTTAATGAAGAATAATATATTCTCTTGTTGAAAGAGGAGATAAGGGAAATAGATATATTTTTTGGAAGGGAAATGATGAAAGAAAATGATGAGAAGAAAGAGGTTGTTGTTGATATATGTCTCTTTTAGGGAAATAAAGTGGAAGATAAGAAGGTTACATGCATAGAAGAGGAGGTTGAAACAATTGAATGGCTCATTGGATTTGGAGCAAAATTTGTAGCATCAAATGATGATGTAAAATTTGAATTTTGTGAAATTTTGGATGAAGTTGATTTATATGTAATTGATACAGTTGAAATTGATAAAGATAAGAAAATTGAGAAGTATATTGCAATATTAGAGAAAGAGAAGTAAATATAGGTAATGAGTTATTTTTCTACATTTTGCAATAATGATGTTAAAGCTATTTTTTCTTGAAATGAAATGGCAAAAGGATATGAAGAAAGAGAATTGGAAAAGTGCAGCAACAAGATGTTACAAGTTGAGGTGCAAAGAGATGTTCAATATGATGGAATAGAGTGGGAAGATACATATTGGTGGAAATTAGATTTCAATGGGTTGAATATTATGAGAGGAAGAAAGAGGTAAGAGACAAAAAGGTGTAGTGTAAAGTGAAAAGGAAAAATCATGTAGACAAGGAAGAAATATTTATGAAGAACAAACATAGGATTTTAAAATGTTCATGAGTTCCAACTCATGGAACATTTCACTTACCTTGAGTATTTGATGAAGGAGCATCCAGGTGCATGGACAATCCTACACACTAAAAAATATTTATTTTCATTCCTTTTATTTTTGGCTTGTTGGTTGTGTCTTGCAAGAATGAATTTCATTTTATTTCAAACTCCTCGAAATTGAAGTCATCCAAGTTGAATTTGAAGTTGATTTTTAATTTGAAGGCAAGGTTGATAAAATTCAATTTCTTTGGAAATCGAGAGTTACAAGAAGGTCCATGCCCAAGCATGTGGAGACCAATTTTAGCATATGTAACTCATCATAAAATTCAAAAAATTGTGAAATAAATGAATAATGGGAAATTTGGCCACTTGGTGATGGGGTTGTGGATTGAGCTAATTTAGAAAAAAATTAAAAATTGTAGGGAAGTGGAGAGACAAAAAAGGAAATTCCCGTGATGAAGAAAAAAAAAAGTTGCATTTGAAGGAGGAGAGGTGGATGCCCAAGAGGAGAAAAGAGGAACAACAAGAAAAAAATGATAGAAAACTCAAGGAAATGAAGGAAAAATCAATTGGGAAGCTGGTTGGGATTCCCAAGAGGGTTGAATTAGAGTATTTTGGCTACTTTCACTAATGTAGGTATTGATTTGAAGTCATTGGAATCAGACTTGAATTTGTTTATTGAAGAAGTTTTCCCACAACAATCTTTTGGCTTGTTTTTGTTTGAAATTGAGGGTGTTGTATGCTCTATGGACTTGTTATTAAAATCATATTTGTTCATGAATATTATTCATCTATGTTGTTGGTTAATATTTAATATTGAGCTCTCAATGGTTTCCAATAGTTTTTGTGAATTTGGTTTCTAAGTACCTTTTTCACAATCATAACATCTTTCAGTTCTTCACCGAGACCTCTCATAGAATTGACAACCTCATTAACCTAGAACAAGAATGTGGAAATTTTTTCTTCTTCTTTCATTTTTAGACTTTCAAACTGAACTCAATGAGTTTGAAGCTTTTCTTTTTGACCTTGTCATCACCTTCATAGATGTGCAATTTACTCCATACTTCCTTTGCTATCCTGCAATGCATGATCTTCACAAACTCAGAGTTAGATAAACCACATAAAATTACATTCCTTGCTTTAGCATTATTTTCACAAGCCTTCTTTCTAACCTGATCTCTTGGAGGAATTTAAGGGATCTCATATCCTTCCACAATTGATTTCAAAAATTCAAGCCCTAGTGCCATCAAGTATGCTTCCATCCTTACTTTCCAAAAGGCATAATTGGATCTATCAAAAAGTGGTGCCTTATTTGAAGATAATCTTTCTTGAACCACTAAGTGTGCCATATTGAATCTACCTCAAGTTGTTAAGATTATTTAGAGGAACTTGGCTCTGATACCAATTGAAGGGAACATAATATACTAAGAGGGGGAGTGAATTGGTATATCAAACCTATTTAATTTTTTTAATTTAAACATTTATATAAAAAAATGAATCATAAAACATGAATCAAAACAACTACTATCAAGCAAGCAACATAGAAGCACACATTCACACAATGAACACTAGAAATACGTGGAAACTCGAAATTGGAAAAACCACAATGAGAAGAGCTGCTTGGAGCTACTGTCCAAATCCAACCTCACATAAATAATGAATGAGATATAATTATGAAGTAGGTACCAACCTACTAGAGACACCAATCCCTTGCTATATTTGTAGGCACCAACCTATTGGAGATACTAATCCCCAATGCAAATATCTAATCACCAAATTAATAAGATACCATTCCTACCAGATAACAAAGATAAAGCTTGCAAAAATCTAATGCTAATTACACATCTTACACTTGATTTGAACTTGCTTCAGACCACCTCTCACATAAATTATGATCTTCTAATGATGGAACACAATGATTGAGATGGAACTCCCATTATATCACTTGGATTTACACTTTCTTGCACGATTACCCTTACACTCACATATATATTCACACAAGAAATATATAAAACATGATGATTATATGCATCTCATTACATTAAAAACACTTCATGTTAGCCAAATGTCCCTTAACACCATCTGTAATTAGCTAGGTTGCCTAAGGTGGACCTAAATTAAAATTTACATGAAACATGTAGCAGGAAGGTCCTAAATCAAATTTTATGCCTCCAAAAGAACATGATACCATGCACTTCCTTCAAGGATCTTAACTAGAACTTATTTCACATTCCTTGCTACCTTTGAAGGTCACACACTATAAACCACTACCACGTAGTTTTAGAACAATCATAGGTTAATTAACCAATACATTGACCCAACTGTCACTTCAAATTTTTTTCTTGCTAAACATAAATTATGAAAACTATAGAATAAGAGAGAACATGTGTAGATATAATCGCCATTCAAACCAGAGACCAAAAATCGCATGTAGGAAGAAAAATAGATTGTGAAAATGTTGCCAAAAAAATCTCTCTACCTATGTAACTGACCTCCAAAATTCTAAATTAAAATTTTGGATTACTTCTATCACCATAATAGATGAAATCATGATATTGCAAGTATACTACAAAAATCTTCTTCGTTGTTCTCAAAGTGCTTTGATAATATAGTATGATCACATTTTAATTCTCATTGAACTAATGATATTACACCTTTTCTACAATGAGCACCTTTTGATATCAAGGAAAATACTCCTTGAAATTACACCTTTGACATAAATGACAACATATCTTCAAATTCCACACCTTCTAGGAAAAGCATGATATTTTTCTTGAGTTTCTCACTCTTTGCATGTAGTAGCAATGTCAAAAATACCTACCAAACTTCCAACCTTCAAATCTATGTTGAAAGCACCAATTGCAGCCATGACATTTGTTCTTAGGTGGTCCTTTATGAAATTTACTACTTGCAGGTTCCACTTTACTACTTGAAACACCACTATAAAATTTTCTAGGAAGATGTTTAATAGTACATTGTCATGAATGTGGACACTTGAGAACATATTGGTGTCAATGACCTTTTCAATTTCCTCCTTATCAGTGGCAAATATTATCTTGAACAAAATGTAGAGTTTCCTAGAGTAGCCAATATCAGTACATGGGCAAGAGATATCAGGGACTTGCATTTTGAGATAACTTCCCCACTGAGGTGTATATTTTTAAAGACCCCAAGAGGTATGTTTGATGCTGTTTGATATTTTCACTAATATTTCTTCTTATTTGGAGATCTTGCTAAATCCATAGGAATAGTACTTACTATATCAATATTACACTAAGAGCCAAATTATATGATGACCATTGTAACTATGGAAATGACTAGCATAGAGTACAAACTGGCCTTGATGTGTAGCTTGTTGTTGCCTCAATTTTTGTCAACTCCTTTATTTATCATTTCTAATGTTTGAAGAAGTTTATCAATGGTCATCAAGTTTTGACGAGGCTATCCTAAATATGTGTTAACTAGATGTTGTCTTGTTTCGGTCCACTTTATCTTTGATGTGTTGGTCTTGGCTTAAGTTTTGACAACCTTGTCATCCTTCAACAAGGTTTTCATATTCAACTCAAGTTGGATAATTTGGTTTCAACATGAGCTCTCATCAAATGTATACAATTAAAATATTTGGAAATATTGAAAGCAATAAAAAGATATTTCAGAACTTCTTGTGGGTTTCAAAACCTTTTTTAGAAATCGAAAAGGTTTCCACAACCTTGAGAAAATATGACATCATTTCTTTTAGAGGAAATTATGAGTTCTCATTCAAAGCTTTCAATGAAAAAATATTTTCAAAAAAATACTTTTAGAAGATTTGAGAGGTTTCAAAACCTTTGTTGGAACTTGACAAGGTTCACAAAACCAAAAAAATCTCTAACAAAACTTTAGAGCCGTTACATTTTAAATTTATTTAAAAAAATAGAGGTGGATGTTGAATAAAAAGCTCACACACACCATTATAACCATATGAAGGCACACCATTAATTCTTCCTCCCCAAATTAAAGGTCATTAATTATAAATTTATCATAAGCATTGATAAGGATCATTCCAACAAACTACTGACAAAGAATTTTCTAAGAGCGGAGAAAAGGATATTACATAGATAATACCATTAATTTTTTTTTATTGATTCAAAGGTATTTATTGGCTTCCCCTTATAATTCATTGTTGATTAAAAGGTGAATTTATGTAATATAGTGAACAAAGTTCAAACACAAATATTTAGAAAAGTAATTTGGAGTTTTTGGAAAAACCCTAATTACCTCCCAGTATTTCATATTTCTTGTGGAAAAATGAAATTCAAAATATCTAGGATATGGACTTTTATTGGGCCTATCCAGTACCATCTTAGAAATTGACGATACTGCGGTGTAGGAAAAAGTGTCCCTTTTTCACACTTAATTTGGGAATGAATAACTATTAATAAAATGGACTTAATTGTGTCTTATTTTTGGTGTTGTAAGGTGTACCTTTACACTTTCACATTAATCTAGGGCTTTATTAATTTATCGAGGTTAATTTTCCTTAATTGGCCCCTTTGATTCAAATCCAAACCTAATTAATTACATTTTCCAAGGGATAAAACT
Source organism: Sequoia sempervirens (assembly GCA_007258455.2). NCBI lineage: Eukaryota > Viridiplantae > Streptophyta > Pinopsida > Cupressales > Cupressaceae > Sequoia > Sequoia sempervirens. The sequence continues at coordinate 19,028 of VDFB02224610.1, forward strand.
CAACAGTCATAAATGCTATAACATAATGTTTAACATTGAGCAATGTTTGTCCTAGGTAAGTGACCTAGGACCCATTCACCATGATAGGGAAAATGGGTCCTCACTTAGACCTAGGACATAAATTCTAACTATGTTTTTGGCAATTTTTTAATGATTTCAAATGTATATTCAGATGTCATCTTGTGATATTTGAATTTTAGGAATTAATATTAAGATATGTATAAATAAGAGGTCATTTCACTATGTTTAATCCTAGAATTTTTATGTGACTTCATGAGATCAAGCTAGAGAATTATCAAGAGCTTTCAATGACATTTCAAGGCATTCAAGGGCAGATTTATTGAAGATTATTGCATCAATCAAGATTCTTATCATGTCAAAGATTTATTGCATCATGCATGCTATTTGATCTAATATGGTGATGTAGATTTCAAGATATATTCAAGTATTCAAGTATTCAAGGACATTGTTTCAAGAAAAGTTTCATGATCAAGATCCAAATCCATTAAAGCCAATTCATGCAAGTTGTAGATCTATAATCCAAGGTTCAAATAAGGTTTGGTGATTTGTTACATAGATTTTCTCATTTATCATTCCTTCATTCTTTTCTATTTCATTATAAGGTTTAATTATCAAAACAGGGTTTGACCAAGGAAAACCTCCATTCACCTAACAAACAACATTTTTCTCTCTTTGATGTGTGATTACAAATTTTAGGTGAAAGATCCTTTGAATTGCAAAATTGAAGAAAGTTGCAAAGTTGCCAAAGCTGTAAGAAAAGTTGTCATATCATGAAAACTCCTCTACAAAATTTATTTTTGGTTGTTTGACAGTGAGAATTATAAATTTGGGAGTGCAGAAATAGAAAAAGAGAACCCATAAATAGATTTCAGAGAACCCTAGCTAGGACCCATTCATTGGATAGGGTGAATGGGTCCTTAATGAGCTTCAAAAGGTGAATCTTGGTGAAAGGTACACATTGTTTTCCCCTTTCTAGGTTTACCTTTTGATCACTGTTTTTGTTAGTTTTGATTATATCCTTCATTTACATTTTATAGCTTGAGTTTTAGAGCTTGTTTGATGATTTTAATCTTTCTACCCAAAGTGCTATTTGACTCATACCCTTGTTGTTGCATAAAGGATATTTTTTTTGATTCATACCTTGATTTGACTCACCTTTTAGGTTGACAGTCACTTCATTGTTTGAATCTCATTTCTTGAATGAAATAGTGGAAAATAGGGTTATTTCTTACCATATTTGGCTCACCCCGCATTTACCCCCCATTTTTCTATGTTTCATTGTGGTGAACCTAAGTTTGATCATTGCATTTTCCAATTTTGGAGTCCTATTTCACCCTAGATTTAGATATTGCATTCATTTACATCTCTTTGCATTGAATTGAGTCTCATTTAGGGTGTCTAGTTTGCATTTAAACTTGCATTGCATCTAGGGTTTTTAAGATTGCATATTTGCATTCTTTAAATCTAAAAAATACCAAAAAAATCATTCATCTTGCATACCATTTACATAGTATTGCATCATATTCATTTGAATTTGAAAATTGAAACAAAATTTCATATCAAATTAGGTTTTCTAGGTTGTCATTTTGTCACATTTTGCATGTGCATTCAACCTTCATTTCACAAAAAGTTAAAATTGTAACTTGCGGTATTAGATTAGAATCTAGAAACCATTGAAATTAACTCAGAAATCTATAAAAACCTTTTCAAAACCCTTGTCTAGGATCCATTCACCATATGGAGAATGAGTCCTTGATTAGGGTCATTTCTTGATTTTTCGGGCATTAAAACATTCATTTTTGCATTCTTGTTTATTGCTTTCAGATTTCTATTCATGTTTGCAAAATTTATGTTTCTTCAATTTGGTCATATTTAGCTTCATTTGATAAAGTTAGTGCATGGTGTGATTTCAAAATTGCATTTACCAGACTTCACTTTCAGGTTTTTGCATAGTGTAATAAAAAATTACCTTGTTTTAAATATAGAAATCTGAGAATGGATATGATGCAGAGAGAAAAATCACACCTCCAAGCATAACTCAAATCTACATAATATTAGCACAACACATTATAAAATATAGCAAATCTAACACAATAAAACTCATATAAATTCATTTCATTTACAACAATGAAAACATTTATATAAATCAACAAATTAAACTTATTACATTAGCCATCCATGGATTCTCACACACATTATCATTCTCACATTCCTCATTCTCAAATATGCAACACAAAAATTGCTTCACAACTCTTTAAACTCTGTGCTAGACATTTTTTCTCTTGCAGACATAAAAAATTTTCTTTTCCTTCAATATTTTTGCTTCTATTTGCTGAAAATTTGTTGCCTGGGCCATCTTCTCCATTATGGATTCCTTTTTCTCTTAAAAAATTGTATTTTAAAGCTCTTCTCACTATCGTAACATCCCACCTTTATTTTGGACGTGAGAGTAATGTTTTCCGCGTAAAAAATGGCATATACCAATCAATGCATTTTCCATTACAAATTGTCATGGATTCTTTTTCTCAATTTGGCACCATACTCAATAACTATTCTTAATTAAACTTCAGTTATAAATTCATTAAGAATAAGTCCAATAATAAAATTCTATAGGAGCATGAAATAAATATTAAAATTGATTTTATGCAAGTTACCACTGTGTGCCAAAAATTGCCGTAAAATTTAATTTTTGCATAACTTTTTATTAGAAGTTCATAACCACCTAAAAACTTTCCCATATGCATATAATATCATTTTAAACATTTCCACCAAGCCGTTTTTCTATAGCTCTTAAAAATATTTAAAATTAATTGTTTCATTGGCCTACTAGGATAAAATTTTAGATTCTAAATTCTCTCAATCCATGAGAAAATTCCTCATGAAACCTTCACCACACTGTGTTAAATTTTTCCAATAATATTTATTTAAAAGGATTTCAGTCCAGATCTTATGGATTTTTAGAAACAATTATTTTCGTAAAACTGCCCCTATGGAGCCTTAAAATAACAATTTGGCAAAAACTTAGAATCTTGCAATTTTGACTACACATTTGAATTTTTGTTTTGAGAGATGTCATGAGAAACCAAAATAAGCCAAAATGAAATAAAAAAACTATTTTTTTTGGGTGATGCCGATTGCTGTGGACCCGGATGCTCCTGCATCAAACACATCAGGTAAATTGAATTTTTTGAGTAGTAGGACTACTCTTCCAGATTATAAATAACTTGTAAAAAACTCCATCAGTGAATCAAACTTGTATCCCTCTTTCTTCCATCACTTCTTCTAGAATCTACCTAGAACACTATGCATCCTCCTACACCATCTTCTCTCTTTATTCACCCTTGTGAGACCAAGCCCACCACAAACTGACCACCTCCACCAAGAAGAATCTTCATGTTCTTCTGCAATACCTCAACCCAAATCTACACTAAAAAAATCTATTTTCACCGCCTCTGCATTCAACTCTTCAATTGCATACATCTTATTATCTTTGTCATAATAATAAAAATTAGAAAACTTAACCATTACCTCAAGGATTTCTCTCTCTATTGATGCTACAATATCTTCTTCTCCATCTACATCTTCTTTCATTATCCTTCAACCTTCTCTTCCTTCACTTGCATATAGTAAGGTAAATCAACTGTTACCTCTTTCTCCTCTGCTGCAACTTCTCCTTTTCCTGCAAACAAAACAAAGTCAACATGTTCATGGGACTTATCTTCTCCCACATGTATCTCCTCCATCCCCTTATCACATTCATTAGTCACTTTCCCTTCAAAGAAGATATCTATCTTCCTTATCTCCTCTTTGAGTAAGATATCTTCTTTATCTTTACCAAATTGTTCATCAAATATAGGATTTGCAGCTTATGCTTCAAAAACTTCTTCCCACTCCTCTTCTTCTTCTTCTTCTTCCTTAGTGTCACATGCATGACACTATGCTTCATCCTTTTTACTTCCCGCATTCAAAATATTATTAGAATGATAAACAAAATTACTAATACCTCTTATCCTTGCCCAATCTGCTTTCAAATCTTCTACTACTTGCTTTAGCTCCTCAAATTCTCTCACCCTGTCCATCCTCAGTCTTTCCTTCAGTTCCTCAAGTCTAGGAACTACCAAAATCCATCTAATAAAAATATCCTTCTTCCCTTAGACATTTTAATCAACTTTTATAACTCACACAAACTATATACCATCTACCCAATAGAGATTTGGAAGATGCACCTCTCAAAACTCCATCTACCCACACACATAGTGGAGGGATTTTGCACACCTTCTACCCAAATTATCCCTATTGGAGGAATACACTTGACTTATTACAAAGTCATCACCTCAGTCTCTTTGGATTCAACACACCTACAACAAAACATTAGAGCTCTCAAACAAACTTCTTCACTTCTCCACTCCACGGTCCTAATGCAATCACTTTGCACACTCAAGAACTTCCCGCTTTGATACCTCTAACGCAAAGAGGAAACTCCCACCTCTAGATAACTCAAATCTACATACTCTCAACACAACACATTATGCAATATAGAAAATCTAACACAATAAAACTCATAAATTCATTTCATTTTAAGCAATGAAAAAAACTACATAAATCAACAAATTAAACTTATTACATTAGCCATCCATGGCTTCTCACACAAATTATCATTCTCACATTCCTCATTCTCAAATTTTCAACACAAAAATTGCTTCACAACTCTTCAAACTCTATGCTAGACGTTTTTTCTCTTGCAGGCATAAAAAATCCTCTTTTCCTTCAATATTTTTGCTTCTATTTGCTAAAAATTTGTTGCCTAGGCCATCTTCTCCATCATGGCTACCTTTTTCTCTTACAATTTTGTATTTTAAAGCTGTTCTCACTGTTGTAACATCACACCTTTTCTTAGGACGTGAAAGTAATGTTTTTCGCCTAAAAAATGGCATACTAATCAATGCATTTTCCGTTAAAAATTAACATGGATTCCTTTTCTCAATTTGGCACCATAATAAATAACTATTCTTAATTAAATTTCAGTTATAAATTCATTAAGAATAAATCCAATAATAAACTTCTAGAGGAGCATGACAATGAATATTAAAATTGATTTTATGCAAGTTACCACTGAGTGCCAATAATTGCCATAAAATTTAATTTTTGAATAACATTTTATTAGAAGCTCATATTCACCCGAAAAGTTTCCAAGATGCCTATAATTTCATTTCAAACCTTTCCACCAATCCATTTTTCTCTAGCTCTTAAAAATCTTGAAAATTAATTGTTTCCGTGGCTTGCTAGGATAAAATTTCTGATTTTAAATTCTCCCAATCTGTGAGGAATTTCATCATGAAACCTTCACCATATTGTATTAATTTTTTCTAAAAATATTTATTTAAAAGGATTTCAATCTAGATCTTAAGGATTTTTAGAAATAATTATTTTCATAAAACTGCCCCGCGAAGCCTTAAAATAACAATTTGGCGAAAACTTATAATCTTGTGATTTTGACTAAATATTTGAATTTCTATTTTGAGAGATGTCATGAAAAACCAAAATAAGCCAAAATGAAATAAAACAACTAACAAATAATTTTTTTGGGTGATGTTGATTGCCTGTGGACCCGAATGCCCCTACATCAGGATAGGTGTTTTAGCCATATGCGAAAGTCCTTGTTCTCCTTGGTTGATGTTTCAAGTTATGTTTTTGGTAATGATCCTAATGCAATTGACTCTAACCATACTCAATCAACTCCTAATGAGTGTCCTCATGAAGTTGACATCATTGGAGAAGATGATGCTAGCATGCATGAGATCATAAATGATTTCCTTAACAATCTTGAGAATAATGCATCCTTTTATGGGTATGTACAGGATCATGATGGGCCAAATCGTAGCAATATGATGGGTATGTGTAGGGTATGTGGCTGACGACTTTTTCTTTACCCAAAACCGATGAAACGAAAAAGGTTTTTTAAAGAAGATTCTCAGCTTTCTGCCAATATAAATTATGTTTTATTTTGAATTTTATTAATAATTATTATTCATTTTCTATTTGAATTACGACTAAAGTCCTAATTGATAGGTTGATTGAAAAACATCTATAGCTTTCATTTACGGTATCACATTTTTTGAATCTGAAACATGAGTCACATTCTATGCTTCACATACTATAAGATTAAAAAAAATGAATTTCATGAAGTTTTGACCAAGTTAAGTTGGTCAGACATATGAGTTTTTATATTTTTAAAAATTTGTAATAAAAAAATCATAATTGATTATTTACTTGGAAAAAAATTACAAATAAATATGCATCACATCTAGAAATGAGTCCTCTACTTATATCTAAAATATTATAAAAAAATATTATCATTTTATTGTGGTTAGGATGGTCAGACAAACACCTACTTCTTATTTTTTCCCTGAAATTTAACTACTACTACATTGAAATTTCAAATTTTTACCAAATAGATTTAAAAATAAATAAATAGACCTAGTAGTTTAGAAACTACATTCAATTTTCTACATATTCTATTCTTACATATTTTTGAAATAATATAGATAACTTATTCAAATTTTTACGGAAAGTTGCATACTCTGATTTTTCTAAATTTTTTGCCACTTAAGGGCCTATTTTTTCCATGATGATATTGCACATACCCTTATCCTTCCATTAAACAATCACCACAACTTGAGATATTTGGTATTTTACATCTTGAAATTGAGTCACAAACTAAGCCTAAAATTCCAACAATGAGTGAACCTAGCTCCTCTAATCAAGTGCATACCTATCCATCTTATGTTAAAAAATTGACCAACACTCCCATCAATCTAGAAGAGACTTATGGCCAAGGTTTTAAGATTTTAACTAGACAAGGATGTGACATAACTAATGAGCATGAAATTCATAAAATTTTAGAAGAAACCAAAGGATTAGGATATCAAGATTCTCCTCCTGGCATAAGTTTCCTCCTTCTTAAGGAACAACCAATGCCTCATAAGGACAATAAGAGAACCTTATGCCCTCCTCATCATTTATCTCAACAAATTGGTGAATCAAGCAAGAAATCCAAACCTTACAAACTCAAAAAAATTCCATTCCTACAAACATAAATTGAATGAACAATGGAACACCTTAAAAAAGGTTGGATTAAATTTCCACCTCATAGTAGAAGCAACATACCTAAAACCAACATGAAGTATTGCACATATCATAGAACTCTTGTGCATCTTACTGAGGACTATTAGGCATTAAAATTGATATTAAGTGAATTTTATTCTGATGATAATGATTCCTATGATAAAATAGTTGGATAGAAATTACATGCATTTTTCTCCTTTCCATGTAATATTTGTAGGATCATAGCACCCTCACTATTACATGTTTTATATTAATTACAAATCATTCTCTTTATCGCAAGGAGCTCTTTCTTATCACTCATCTCTACTCATCCTTGTCTCGCACTTAGTGGGGGCAAGGGGTTAGATAGCCTTGTCCTAGTTTAGGCACTTGATGTTGTCCCTTTAGCTAGTTTTCCTCCTTTTGCATATATCGAACAAGATTGGGATACAGATGACCTACTATAGGTCGACTCAAATGTGCCTTACTAGTATTTTTGCATTGTTTTCTTTTGCATGTTCTTTATGTGATTGCATGTGGATAATGAGATCCCCTGTACTATTTCGCTTGATGTATCGCTCTCTTTTTGTGAATTCCTCTATTTATATCTACATTCTTCTCTATGTTGTAAACATTTTATCTTTTATTTTGTCTTATGTTTTCCTTTTGGGGATGACACAAGGTGTCGAGACATTTAGGTCTCTTCCATGATGTTGAATCAAAGTATTTTTCTTTGTTTTTTCTCTTTATGTGTCATTCTTCCAGTTTTATGAGTATTTATGGAATGATGGAATTTTCGAGCTTTATAACATTGTTGCAAAGATATACTGACCCTGAATCCGTAGATCCCTTATGTATATTTAGGGGCAACCCCTCCTTTCTTTTTCATGATGTAGCTTCATTTTAGAAACATATGATTTGGAATAGGGCTTTCCAAGGAAGCTCTCATGTCTTAGGATTGTACATTGGCTACTTTAAAGAAATTTCTCACAACAAGGGTGTAGCAATTTCTTTAAAGTGGGGGCATACATTGACAATATCTTTCAACATTTCTAATGTTTCATGGTGCGATTTTTTTTTTTCTTGTGACTCGTCCTTTTATTGGTGGTGTCATTAAGTTTGATGTCCTCCAAGAGTGCGATATTTCCTAGCGTACAACTTTCCTCTTAGTGGCGATGCTACACACTGCATTCCCTAAGTTGTGAATATTTTACTCTTGACTTGGGGTGATCCCACAAAATTGGTTTACAATTCCATTGAGGAAGCAAAATTGCAAAAAATGCCCCCATGAAAAAAAAATGGGTTTTAGGGGGTTTGAACAAACTTAGGGTCTGAACAAACCCAATAAGGGTTCACTCAAACCCCCCTTCGAGTGAACCCTATTAAATGTTGGGTCCCACATATTTCACATTTCCTAGAATAAAAAACAAAGAGAAAATTTGTAGAAAGGGGGATTCACTAGACCTTAGGTTCATTTGAACCCTCCTTATCCCCCCTTCTCCTCCTCTGGCACCAAAAATCTATAGAATTTTGCCATTCGAAGCTTGAGTTGAGGATGAAAATGGAGACTTCACATTCCCAAGTCCTCTCTTGGAGACATTAGACATGATGTTCCCTACTTAGAAGAAGACCTTAAATGAACTAAGTGAAATCCCATTGAAAAAAAAACCTTTACTAGCATTATTGCTCATTAGTGTTTGACATAACTCAACTTGCTAACTGTGCTATAGAAAAATGGCCCCTTGTCAATTTCATGGCATTTTAGGTCTTGTTTCACGATGTTTGGTCTATTTTTCTTGGATTTTATGATGTAATATGACTTGAACATGCATATTTAGGTACTAAAATTCAAATAATGATGTCTTGTGAAGGTGTTGTGAAGTGTTGTAAAGCATTTTTACACTCTTCTAGACTTTATTCAATACAAATCACTTAAAAATCACCTTTTTTATCACTAATCAAGTGCTATTTTGAAGTGTTGTAAAGTATTGTAACAAAATTTCACGCTTTCTAGGCATAATTTCATCATTTACCCCTTTCTTATGCTTTATTTGACCCCTTTATGCCCTTATAAGCTTTAATTACGTGCATTTTTGAATGTAAACCTGACAAAAAATATTAAACAAGACTTAATTCCCAAGACCCATTTTTAGGTCCTAGGTGGGATCCATTCACCATGGGTGGTGAATGAGTCCCCCTTGGCTCCAAATTTTTTTTTTTTTAAATTTCCTTTCGGGTTTTTATTCAAAATCACTTGATGTCAGCCTATGATGAGGTATTAATAGGTTACTAAGGCACAAGATTGTATAAATAAGTGTTTTTACATCCATTTCAACCCCCATTCATTCAAGCATTCAATCTTACATCACATTCAAGCATTCAAGCATCTTACAACATCAAATCAAGCACTATTCAAGCATTTTGGAGCATCCATTGACACAACTTTAGATTTTCATCAACAAGGGTTTGGTAAGTTGATAGAATTTGCATGTTATTTATTTATCATTCTCTTGCATTTCATTATTTCTTTAAGGGTTTGATTACCAAAGTGGGGTTTGACCAAGGCAAACCCCTATTTGCTAACCCTCAACCATTTCCCCCTCTTGCATGTGTGTTTGCAAACCTTTGTATGTAGATTTAACAAGCCTTTAGGTGTTGAAGAGTGGTCAACTAGGTGCTTCAAGTCAAATCAATCATATTTCAAGCTTGGAGAAGGTATTTTGTCCGTTTCCTATAGAATTGACTTCGGCAACCCGACAAGTAGACATTTCTAGATCTAGGTGTTGCAGAGTTGTCTCTTGATTTCTCAAAATTTTGGGAGAGGAATAATTCACCACTAGTGGTGAATGAGCCCCACCTTAAGACTCAAAACCTAGGTTTTGTTAGATTTTGGATCTCGATAGTCAGAAATTGGTTCTCAATAGTTTTTACCAGAAGCGGAGTAATTCGCCACCCTGGGTGAATGCATCCCACTGTTGATTTTTTGTGATTCTAGATAGCACTTCAAAGATTCTAGATTCCTCAAATCTTGCCCAGGTGCACACTGATTTAACCCATTTCTTTCTGTTCTACATTTACTCATTCTTATTTCATTATTTTGCATATCACATTGTGTTTTCCAACATTATTTAAATCTTTAGTTTTGCAATCAAATTTAGTCATATAGATCATTTAATTATATTTAGTTTATTTCATTTAGCCTAAATAACATCATACATAGCATAATTTGAATGAACTAGTTAGCATTTTTGGCCCTACTCTCTCCTTTTAGGTGAAAAACCCTAAAAGTACTAGAAAGTTGCAAGGTACCAAAAATCTATGGGTCATTTTTTTGAACCAGCATTTTTAACACTTTGCATTTCTAATTTCGTTCACATATTGCATCCTAGATTACACTTGCGTCATCATTCAATTAGGATATTGTTTTGTTCTTGCATTCTAAGACTTCTTATATTGCATTAGTGAAAGCTTTGTTTAGATTTCATTTTTGCATTACATATCATTGAATAAACTATAAATATGCATTCTACATCCTTCATTGCATTATGAAAAGCATTAGAATCATTTTTGAAAAACATAAAAAAATATTACAGTTAGACTCATTCACCACCCTGGGCGAATTAGTTCACTTGCACTTTTTAAACAACATTTCTGGCATTTTCCTGAATTTTTGGTTTTTGTAGTCACTTGTCTGTTATAGTTAGCAGAATTTCTGTTATTTGCATTTAGAACTCCTAGATTAGCTAGAATTTACATTCACCCCATCTTTTGTGGTACTTGTATGAGTGTTTGGCGCCCCATTGATAATACTTTAGTGAGGCGAAGTTCTAGACTCATGGCCTCTTGCGATAGCACTTTCATTATGGACCTTGGGATCTCAAGAGCTCCTACTCCTAGTATGGACAATGGTGCATTAGGCATTGAAAATACCACTTCTATGCCTTCACCTTTCCATCCAATGAATGTTGATACCCAAAAAAACATCCCACAAGAAAAGGTCATTAATATTCATGAGGATTTTGCACATTTACAACAAGACTTGCCCCTTGAAAAATTTTCCACCACCGTCATACCCGCAATCAAAAACCTTCATTGCTTGATTGGAAGTGATGATGGCTTGTAAGTTATGAAGAGAATTTCTGATATTTACAATAAACATGCCTCTTCTAATACCCAATATACAAACATTCATGTAACCTAAGGAGGACCTCAAGTTCCTCTCCCTTCAACCATCACATCCATACCAACTTATACCACTCCTCAAGTCACCACAACTATACAATAGGTTAGTCATATGGATCCTTCTTTCACAATTCCAACTAGCATTCCTAGTTCTCTTGTGGCATCGCAAGTCCCCTCCACTACCTTCACACCCCTTAGTATTCCTATCACTTCCCCTAACATCACCTACACTCTGTCACCATTTTCTCTTCCACCTCAAACCACTTACCTTGATCCTATTCTTACACAAATCCTTAACACTGTTTCATCCATGCAACACCAACTTTCCACCAAATTAGCCAAGGTCAAAATGCTCCACCCACATATCATGTCTCTAGCAGCCCCTTATTCTTAGAAATCTTACGAACCACAATGCCACAAGGGATAGAAATTCCTTGGTTTGAGAAATACAGAGGTAAAAGAGACCCTATCAACCATGTTAATGCTTGTACAACTTTATGCAGTGATTTTTTCCTTGACTATAAACTCCTTGCCAAACTTTTTCGAAGGACCTTGAAAGATATTGCATTAGAGTGGCTTTCCAACTTGCCCAATCATTCCATCTAATAATTCAATGAATTGGTGGATGCTTTCATAAGTCACTTTCAAGTTCAAATGACTCCTAAAAAGATGATGGCTGATCTCATGCGATGTAGAAAAAACATAGACGAAAAAAGTAACTAATTTCATCTCTCGCTACCAGTCATTGTATGCTCAAATTGATGTCAAGATTACTGATGCACATCTGTAGAAGATGTTTATAAAAAACTTGAACACAAAACTTTAGGATAAACTAACTATGATGAAATTCCCTTCATTTATGCATTTATGTACAACCTTATGTGACTATCATAACTTGGTTTCTAGTCGCAGCTCAAACTCCACTTCAAACCGAGCTGAGAAATCTGGACCACAAAACCAAAACAACACACAAAACTTTCGCAAACCAAATAGAGGATTTTTACAATTCAATCCACCATCCTCAACCACAACCAACCCATCTAGTTCCAAATCAAATGGTAGCTATTAAAATAGTGGTGCCTTATACCTATGGGGACCCGAAGAGACAACTTACACCCTTAACTGATACACTCCATAACACAATGAACCGATTGATTCAAAAAAAATGATCACTTTGCCAACCATTAAACCACTTGATCCTACCCAAACTTTACCACCTACCTTTAAACCAAATGCTTATTGTCATTTTCATCACCAGAATGGACATGACACTGGACACTATAAGTGTTTCAAACATTTAGTTCAAGACCTCATTGATTTGGGCCGTCTATCCATTGTGGGTGTTAATGATCAAGGAAATAAGTCCATTGCACCCCCTAACCAAAATTTACAAATTTTCACCAACCCCATGCCTAAACACAATATTTCATTTGTCAAGGCTATTTAACCTTCAAACACTGATGTAATGAATGTTGATACAAATAGTGAACATGATACAAATCATACTATTACCCAAGTTAATCCCACATGGATGAACTTGTGGGTGCCATAGACGTTATCCCTCGTAAGGGCCAAACCAATAAATCTCTTGATATCACTTTTTCTGCTAAAGATATACTTCAAAAACTTCCCGATGGTCCTCTTTACATAGCCGGTAGAATCTATGATAATCCCACCAATGGGATATTAATAGATCCCGCCTATGGTGAGAATGTGATCACAAAAGAGTTTTTAGTATTGGCATATGTGCAGGATCATGATGGGCCAAAAAGTTGAAATATGATGGGTATGTGGCTGACGACTATTTTCTTACCCAAAATTGATGAAACGAAAAGGGTTTTTAAAAGAGATTCTCAGATTTCCACCGATATAAATTATGCTTTAATTTGAATTTAATAAGTAATTATTATTCATTTTCTATTCAAATTACAACTAAAGTCCTGATTGATAGGCTAGTTGAAAAACATCTATAGCTTTTAAACGGTATCACATTTTTTGAATCCAAAAAATGTATCACATATTATGCTTCACATACTATAGGATTAAAAAAAATAATTTGAATTTCATGAAGTTTTGACCAAGTTAAGGTGGTTAGACATACGAGTTTTTATATTTTTTTAAAATTTGTAATTAAAAAATCATAATGAATTATTTACTTGGAAAAAAATTACAAAAAAATATGCATCACATCGGGGCATGAGTCATCTACTTATATCTAAAATCTTATAAAAAAATATTATCATTTTATTGTGGTTAGGGTGGTCAGACAGACACCTACTTATTTTTTCCTTTAAATTTAAGTACCACTGCATTGGAATTTCAAGTTTTCACCAAATAGATTTTTTTGTTTTAAAACAAACCTAGTAGTTTAGAAACTACATTCAATTTGATTCAGATTCTATTCTTATAGATTTTTGAAATAATATGGATATATTATTGAAAATTTTACGTCAAGTTGCCTAACTTTGATTTTTTTGAATTTTTTGCCACTTAAGGGCTTGTTTTTTCCATGATGATCCTGCACATACCCATTGTAACATGATCTCTATAAAGATGATTATAATAAGCGAAATACAAGGATTAAGACACATACTAGTTTTGCATGCCCTATGATCATATCGATTGTGCTCCCATTACAAACAAGACCCAAAACTTCGGATGTAACATTTTCCATTATTCCATAATCAGATCAATTTCATTTGCGGCTAGGCCACCCTTGGATTCGCTCAATGAAAGTGGTCCCATAAGTGGTTCACAAGTGTTTGAAGTTTCCACATGGAAATGAAATATTTATCATACACCATAGTGGCTTTAATCCATTATCCTCTAAAGGTAATTTTTCCTTAGAAGCCTTTTGGTCTAAACCTATGGAACCCATCACCCCTCGAAAGGACTTCTTTTTCATAGCCTATCAAAAGTTCAAAGCCAAACGAATAGCCGAATTGTCTCTTCATAACACATCCCCATCCACTTCCACTCCTCCTATCATAGATGAAACCATGCTTTAGCCTAAGTCCGACACTGAGAAAACCATACAACCACCCTTATACACTTCCCCTCCATTGTTTAAAATACCAAGAGAAAATGAAACCAATCGTACCATGCATCCTTGCATTAAACAAGTGTATAAAGCTAAAGAGAAAGTGGTTGAACCATCCTCTTCAATTTCCTCCATTCTTCCCACTTTGGAAGCAAAGGAACCTATGATGGATCAGTCTACTCTTACATCTCAACAAATTCAAAATAAAATGAAATGCAACTGTGGTTCTAGGGAGCGTAGGCATCGTCATCGTCTCCTCGCTTGTCAGTCTTGAATGGGAGAAAATAAAGAAACCAAACCTATGCCTTTGACAAAAGTAATAGATGATCACCCTCCTTCTCTTGACTTGCCACACAATAGTACAATCCAACCTTCACAAAAAAATGAAAAAATCCAACAGCTACACAACTTTTGATACATCCTTCCTTGGATATCACCCTTCGTCCTCGCGTTCTCATCAATCTTGATGATGATGATGATGATGATGTGGTGATAGAAAACATAGATGAAGAAGTGCATAATGATTTAAATTATTTATTCTCATCTACCATGAGCTTAAATGATAAATCCTCTCAACCAAGTGAAGAACCTGGTACAACTCCTAGTTCGATGCTTGCAATTCTTCCTTTGGATAGTCAACTACCCTCACATTATACTGAACATGATTTGGAGGCAGATGACTTGTTAGATGGTTGAATCGCATTCACCTAGCTAGCCTTTTTGCATTTCTCTTTTTATTTTTCCTTTTCAACTTTCATGTGTGTATCGTGTTCCTCTGTAACGTGCGTTTGATGTTCCCTCTCTTTGTACACTTCTATTTGTACCTCGATTATTCTATATGTCATGCATTGTATTTTTCCCTTTTTTCTTTTTGTTTTCCTTTTGGGGATGACACAAGGCATTGAGACCAAAATGTCTCCTTCATGTTGACCCAAAATCTTTTTCTTTTCTTTTGCCTTTTCATTTTATTTTCGCTTGTGTTTTCCTTTTGGGGATGATACAAGACATTGAGACCACAATGTCTCTTCGATGTTGACCCAAAATGGATTTTATTTTTCTTTTATTTTCACTCTCTTTGTGTCATTCTTCTAGTTCTATGTGCTTTGGGGAATGATGATAGTTCCAATCAAAACATTGCACCAACAAACATACTGACCCCAAATCCATAGATCCCTTATGTGTTTGGTGTGGTATTTTTTAGGGGAAACTCCCTTTCTTTTGTTTTTCCTTTTCATTGACATCACTTAGCCTAACTTTGAAACATATGACTTGGCATAGGGCTTTCCAAGTTGGCTCTCATGTATTTTTGCATATTTCCTTCACTACTTTAAAGTAATTGTGCACAGAACAGTGTGTAGCAATTCCTTTAAAGTGGGCGGCATACATTACCACTAATTCATTTCCATTCTTGGTTCTTAGTGTATCCTTGTCACTTCATACGATGTGTTCGTCACTTTAAGGATGACATTGGGTGTAATGTCCTTCATAAGTGTGATCTATCTTAGCATATTACATTCCTCTTGGTGGCCTGATGCAAAGCATTGCATCCCCTAAGTTGTGAATATTATATTCTTTGATTGGTCCTCTCTCGGAGAGATTAGACATAATGTTCCCTAAGTAGTAGATCTTGCATGAACTTAACAAGACTCCTTTGAACATCTTTTTCATTTTACATTTTACATCTTTACCACCTTTCATAACGCAACTTGCATGCCTATGGTACCTTCCTTTTTGTTCATGAGATCTAAGAATACAAAGCTTTGCTTGTCTCATGAAGCACAAACTGACATTTTTCCTTGTGGCACCTTGTTAAAGTTATCAAGAGGTATAAATTTGATATGGTTGAGTGGGAAGCCGATCTAGCGGCACGACTTTCCCCATAGCCACCTTTGTGTTTGTGGGTGCATACCAACTCGCGTATGTACTTCACCTTTTGGGCCTTCTCACCCGATAGACCACCATGAGTTCTATCACCCCAGAGTGAGTACCCATTCTCTTTTTCTCACAATAAGCCTAGATCTAATCCACAACTAGTTGGACAGATGATCAAAGCTTCATTTGATTCTCTCTTTTCAAAATTTTTGTGTTCGTTTGTTCTTATGCTTAGTTTTCCATGGGATCTTCATCCTGGGAGCTTGATCATCCCTCTTGATCATTGTTATTCCATCTTCCTAATGTAAGTGCATTTGAACCCTCCTCTTGATGCGCATGGCTACTTTAGTGTGAGTTTGAAGCAAGTTCATCTTCTCACTAATCTGGGGGCTAAATGTGCCATAGAAAAATGGCCCCTTATCACTTTCATGGCATTTTAGTTCTTGTTTCATGATGTTTGGTCTATTTTTCTTGTATTTTATGATGTAATATGGCTTGAACATGCATATTTAGGTACTAAAATTCAAATAATGATGTCTTGTGAAGGTGTTGTAAAGTATTTCTACACTCTTCTAGACTCTATTCAATACAATTCACCTAAAAATCACCTTTTTATCACTAGTCAAGTCCTATTATAAAGTGTTGTAAAGTCTTGTAAAAAGATTTCATGCTTTTTTAGGCATAATTTCACCATTTACCCCTTTCTTATGCTTTATTTGACCCCTTTATGACCTTATAAGCTTTAATTAAGTGCATTTTTTTAATGTAAACCCAACAAACAACATTAAACATGACGTAATTCCTGACACCCATTTTCAGGTCCTAGGTGGGACCCATTTGCCATGGGTGGTGAATGAGTCCCCCTTGGCTCCAAATTCAATTTTTTTAAAATTTCCTTTAGTTTTTTATTCAAAATCACTTGATGTTGGCCTGTGATGATGTATTAACAGGTTACTAAGGCACAATATTCTATAAATAAGTGTTTTTACATCCATTTCAACCCCCATTCATTCAAGCATTCAATCTTACATCACATTCAAGTATTCAAGCATCTTACAACATCAAATCAAGAACTATTCAAGCATTTTGGAGCATCCATTGACACAACTTCATATTTTCATCAACAAGGGTTTGGTAAGTTGATAGTATTTGCATGTTATTTGTTTATCATTCTCTTGCATTTCATTATTTCTTTAAGGGTTTGATTACCAAAGTGGGGTTTGACAAAGGCAAACCCCTATTGGCTAACCCTCAACCATTTTTACCCTCTTGCATGTGTGTTTGCAAACCTTTGTATGTAGATTTAACAAGAATTTAGGTGTTGAAGAGTGGTCAACAAGGAAACTAGGTGCTTCAAGTCAAATCAATCATATTTAAAGCTTGGAGAAGGTATTCTATTTGTTTCCTGCAAAATTGACTTCAGAAACCCGACAAGTAGACATTTTTAGATATAGAGTTGTAGAGTTGTCTCCTGACTTCTCAAAATTTTGGGAGAAGACTAATTCACTACTAGTGGCAAATGAGTCCCACCTTAAGACTGAAAATCTAGGTTTTGTTAGATTCCAGATCTTGAAAGTTAGAAACTGGTTCTTGAAAGTTTTCACTAGAAGCAGGACTAATTCACCATCCTAGGTGAATGAGTCCCACTGTTGATTTTCTGTGATTCTAGATAGCATTTCAAAGATTCTAGATTCCTCAAATCTTGGCTAGGTGCACACTGATTTAACCCATTTCTTTCTGTTCTACATTTACTCATTCTTATTTCATTGTTTTGCATATCACATTGTGTTTTCCAGCATTATTTAAATCTTTAGTTTTGCATTCAAATTCAGTCATATAGATCACTTAATTGCATTTAGTTCATTTTATTTAGCCTAAATAATATCATACATAACATAATTTGAATGAACCCTTTAGGATTTATGGCCTACCTCTCTCCTTTTAGGTGAAAAAACCTAGAAGTGCTAGAAAGGTGCAAGGTGCCAAAAATCTATGGTTCACTAACCTTATGAAGATTGAACCCTAAATTCAAGTCCACCTAGCATAACACACCTTGCTTTCATGTGGAGCTTTTCCTTGTTCATAGGTGCTTAGCATAACGTAGCTTGTTAAGCCCTATGAAGCATTAAACCTTGTCTTGTGGTGCCTTATTGAAGTTGTTAGGAAGATAGCTTTGATATGGTATGGGAGCCTAATATTATTCTCTCATTTTGCACCCATTTGGGAGACTCACCTAGTGGATAGCCTGAAGTTCCACTACCCTGGAGTGAGCACAAAATTGAAGGATTAGATGTGTTCCACACTAATCAGATAGTCTAGGATTGATCTTCTTGGTCTTTGATGTTGTATGTCTTGTATCATTGTTATTGCTGCATACATAAGTGTCTTGAATGTCTACTCTAGTGTGAGTTTGCGTCGCACTCATCCTCACACTAAAGTGGGGACTAAGTGTAGTGTAGGAAAAAGTGTCCCTTTTTCACACTTAATTTGGGAATGAATAATTATTAATAAAATGGACTTAATTGTGCCTTATTTTTGGTGTTGTAAGGTTTAAGTTTACACTTTCACATTAATCAAGGGATTTATTAATTGATCAAGGTTAATTTTTCTTAATTGGACCCTTTAATACAAAATCCAAGCCTAATTAATTGCATTTTCCAAGGGATAAAATCTGACAGTCATAAATGCAATGTTTAAAATTGAATAATGTGTGTCCTAGGTAAGTGACCTAGGATCCATTCATCATAGGGTGAATGGGTCCTCACTTAGACCTAGGACCTAAATTCAAACTATTTTTTTGATAGTATTCTAACGATTACAAATGTATATTCAGATGTCAAGTTGTGATATTTGAATTTTGGAAATTAATGTTAAGATATGTATAAATAAGAGGTCATTTCACTATGTTTCATCCTAGAATTTTTATGTTACTCCATGAGATCAAGCTAGAGCATTATCAAGAGTATTCAAAAGCATTTCAATGCATTCAAGGGTAGATTTATTGAATATTATTGCAACAATCAAGATTTCTATCATCATGCCAAAGATTTATTGCATCATGCATGCTGTTAGAGCTAATATGGTGATGTAGAGTTCAAGATCTATTCAAGTATTCAAGGACATTGTTTCAAGAAAATTTTCATGATCAAGATCCGCATCCATTGAAGCCAATTCATGCAAGTTGCATATCTACAATCCAAGGTTCAAATAGGGTTTGGTGAGTTGTATAGATTTTTTCATTCATCATTCATTCATGCTTTTCTATTTTATTATAAGGTTTAATTACCAAAATGGGGTTTGACCAAGGAAAACCCCCATTCATCTCACAACAAACATTTTTCCCTCTTTGATGTGTGATTACAAATTTTAGGTGAAAGATCCTTTGAAGAGAAAAAATGAAGAAAGTTGCAAAGTTGTCAAAGTTGCAAGAAAAGTTTTGATATCACAGAAACTCCTCTAAAGAATTTATTTTTGGTTGTCCAATAGTGAGAATCAAGAATTTGGGAGTGTAGACATAGCAGAAGAGAAGACATTTGAAACATATTTTAGAGAACCCTAGCCATGACACATTCACCATAGGGAAAATGAGTCCTCAGTGAGCTTTAAAAGGTGACTTTTGGTGAAAGGTACACATTGTTTTTCCATTTCCAAATCTTCCTTTTGATCACTCACTAGTAGAATTTGACAAATAAATGACTACTTGACTAAAACTTTTAGTCACGACAAGTAAAAATGACGAAATTGTTCTAATTTTTTGCAACACAGCTATAAAAATGACTAAATAATTAGTCACACAAATAAAAATTAGACAATATGAGTAACAATATTAATATTAGCATTTATTTTTGTTCTATATTACTGTTATTATATTATCAATTTTATTTTATATTAACATACATATAGTTTTCTTTTTCCTAACCTATCCAAAAATCAATTAAACTATGATTTTTTTTATAAATTAATTTAATTTGATCTATATAGAAATATATTAATTATTAATTATAATAATTTCATACTTATATTTAATATTTTGTATTTTATTATTTAATATTATAATAGTAGTAACTAATAGTAATAATAATAGTAAATAATGGTAACAATAATAGTAAATAATGGTAGTAAATTATAGTAATAATAGTAGTAAATAAAATAACCTATATATACTATTATAATATATATTTTTGTATTAAATATACCTATAGTAGTAAATAAATATTAATCTATATATTTTTATATTTTATTTTTGTATCATATATAATAGTAGTAAATAATAAAATCTATGTATTTTTTATATTTCAATAATAATAATACAACCTATATATACTATTATATATATAATTTATAAATATAATTATATAATTTAATCTGTATTATATAAAATATAAAATATATTATTATATTTTGTATTAAATAAGAATATAACACTTATTAATTAATAATTATAAAAATGCTATATATATAATAGTTTTGTTAGAGAATATAATATATAATAATAATTAATAGTATAATTATATATTTATAATTAATTTTTTTATTATATAAAATTTAATATATATACTTAATTACATAGGATAAAGGATGCTTTATTTATATATACACATTTTAATTTTAAAAATATAATAAAATTTAAAAACTTCTATTTTAATATAAAAATATTCAAATATTTAGTATAAAAATATTAAAATTTTTAAAAGAAATTTTCATTAATTTAATTAAAATATTAAAATATTAATATCTTTAATATAAATTGATTAGAATTATAAATTTTTAAGTTGAATATTAATAAATCAAACATAATGTTAAAACCTAAATGTGCTCATTATTAGGATCTTTGCCGTTATTTTCATTTTAATAAACATACTCTTAAACCCTCGCTGACACCATATTTTCAATTGCAACTCGTCAAATTGGATGAATGAATGGTCAATACTAGTGAGGATGAGTTTGGAGGAGCAAAAACCAATAGCAGTAGGGAAGAAACGAAAGTGAAAGTAGTAAAGAGCAAGAAAAATAGCTGAAAAAGTGGCAGAAAATGATGAATGACCGAGATTTGAACAACCGAAAAAATGGCAGAAAATGATGAATGACTGAGATTCATTTAACTACATTGAAATAAATTTCACATCCATTTCAGAATGGGTGCCTAATTCTCTTGGCTATGGGTACTTAAAAAATATTATTTGTGTCCATTTTTTCTTAGTGGCACTAGTAGTCGATCCAAACTCGTCCAAATTAGCCTCACTTCAAAATCCTCCCTCACTGTCCCAAGGATACCCGATTGCTATGCAAGGGATCTTTTGCAGTCTCTCAATGCTCTCGACATTGGATGCATCACAGGAAATGGGTCGACATTGGTAGTAAGTGGAGAGGCTGATAGAATATGCAAAGATTTTGGGGAAAAGAAGCTTAATTTCCAGGAGAACCCATGTGGTGAGAAAGGGGACGCAGGAAAAAGGAGGATTTGATGTGCACAGTGAAGTGATGTGTGTAGAAAGACATTGAACTCCTATTGAAGGGTGAGCAGTAGGTAATTGATTTAGGCACAATTGTAAAGAGAATACACAACAAAGTGTCATGGAATTGATTGGATTGAAGAATTTCAATCCAGTTTAAGAGTGGAGACATCAATTGTATTGAGTGTGTAGCAAAGTAAGAGAGAGTGCAAAGAAAAAGAGGTTGAATGGTTGATAGAGAGAAGGAAATATGAAGATTTTTCAATTGTAATTGGTTTATAAATTTTGTATGCAGAATTCAAGACAATGTATTTTGTGATTTGAAACTTATAACAATAGCTTAGTTGTGAATATGCTTTGAGTTTTTCTTGTTGAGAAATTGAGATTTAAGATTGTAGAGAGGGTCATTGCATCATTATATTTTTCCTATGTTGTATTTTCTTTTTGCAGATTACTTCCTTTCATGGAGACAGGTGGGTGAAGAGGCATGAGGAGATTGCTTCCTTCACAAAGTACTAAGGCTCTATTTGTTTTTCATGCTATTATCCGATATGTGCTATTTTGCTTTCATGTTTTTAACCTATTTTTCATATTTCAAAGTTTCATAAATATTTTAAAAGTATTAACAAATTTTGAGTTCTCAAATTCTTTATTCATAAATACATAAGAGTTCAATATCTAATCTATTTATAATAATAACCTCCTTTGGATGGATTGTTAAATTTAATTTTTCATTGTGGATATTTACAATGCAAGGATAAAATGTAAAACCAGTGCCTTACTAAATGCATTTACAACCCACTCCATGTGCAACAATGGCATCACTGAAGACATGCATTTACATCGATGGCATTTTAGCTTTAGCTTTAGTTTTTTTTTTTTTTATAGTTTTAAAAGCATAATAAATCAGCATTTTTAAAGTTTTGTTTTATTAGCTTTATTAGATTTTTTTTTCCCCTTCATCTAATCTTGTTTCTTTCTTCATACAACCTATTCACTGTCTTCAAAACTCTCTATATAGAGTTCTTTGTAACATATTTTATATACAATTTGAATATATAGTGAATTGTTTTCCAACACTGTTGTTTCAGTCCTTTGAGAAGATTTGTTGAAGTTTTATGATTGTTTTAGTTTAATTTTTCTAGTATAACATATGTGCTTTAAATTTTTATATATCTTTCAATCACAACAGAATTTCATTGACAACTTCTCTTGGTTTGCAATTTCATAGACTAGTTATTGTAACAATATTCTCCAAACATAGGAGTTTACATACACATATGAAAGTATTAGTTCATAAATGACTAAATAAATGACTACCATGACCAAATAAATGACTAAACCATGATTAAATAAATGACTACCATGACTAAATAAATGACTACCATGACTAAATAAATGACTACCATGAATAAATACATGACTACCATGACTAAATAAATGACCACCATGACTAAATAAATGACCAGTTAACAACAATCAATGACTAAATTAATGACTAAATATACTACCAAATTTAAGAATCAAAACAACCAATAAATGAATAAAAATGGTTTAGTCATGATTTTGGTCATATTATAAATGACTAACAATAAAGTACTAATGGTCATGTGACCAAGCTTAGTCATTTATATGCAGTTTTTAGTAGTTTTTTTTGTCATTTATTTTTTTATGCACTAGTGACGGTTTATGTTAGTTTTGATTACCGTCCTTCATTTGCATTTTATAGCTTGCATTTTGGAGTTTATTTGATGATATTAATTTTTCTCCCCAAAGTTCTATTTGACTCATACCCCCGTCCTTGCATATAGGAGAATTTTTTTGATTCATATGTTGATTTGATTCACCTTTTGGTTGATAGTCACTTCATTGTTTGAATCTCATTTCATGAATGAAATAGTGAAAAAGAGGGTTATTTGCTTACCATATTTGGCTCACTCCGTATTTACCCTGCATTTTTCTACATTTCAAATATAAAGATAGGGAATGTTAACCAACAAGATTTCTGGGAGAGGATAAGAAGAGGAAATAGGTATCCAATTACACAGAGGCTAATCGAGAGCATGTTTCTACAAGTAGCTATATTTCCTATAGTGGTACAATGTGAAAAATTAGTTCTTGAATACATGATCCATTATGATTCTCAAACTCAAGAAGTGAGAACCAATGATAATAGGATGGTGGTTAGACCAAATAGTGACAATTTCAACATATGCCTTCGACTACCTAAAATCGATGAATTCACTACCATTGGTTATGCAATCACTTATCAAAATTTCACCAAGAAGAAGAGTCAATATAAGAATACAATTTCCCTCCAATGGCTAACAATGCCTAAGAAAGGCAAGTCCTAGTTGCCTAAGAAGTTAAATCAGTCCTATTTTACAGATGAAATTTTAGATATCATAGTTCTCCTTCATAAACTAAAGGGTAATGAGAATGCACATGATTTTGAAGAATGGATGTATCTATTTATTATTGTGATAATTTACGAAAAACAATTCATTTATTTGGGCTCTCTAATTAGTAATCAAATTCAATTGGAGTCACCCACTTCCAACTACATAGAGCTTTCTATATGTCCTCTTACCTTTTCTATGACATCACTTGCACAAGGCCTTGGATAGGGCTCTGTATGGTAGGTTTTCTCCATGAGTCTATCCAAATTTATGACTACTATACTTCGTTATAGTTGGAAAGGAGCTATAGAAGTTTTAGAAGGGTGAATGATGTCTTCACCATGAGGATGGTAAGAGAAATTAAAAGGGATATGGGCTTGAGAATAACCCCCTAAGCTAGCCAGTTAATTAATAACTATTGTTATTATTTCATACAATTTCAAATATTTACCTCTATAAGAGTTAGAGGATTTGATGCATTTCCCTACAAGTTGCCGAAATATTCTAATGAAAAATTAGTCCTAATTGAGGTATGTAGACAGGTAGACGAGGTAATTAAAAGGTGTCATGAAATAAAGAAAGTGGAAATTCCTTTGAACCCATTAGCCTATCACACTACCAGTGCAACTTTATGTCTGATGCTCTAAATATTGAAAAGGACTTGGTCAAATACATTATGCAAATTTATGAAAGAAGGTTCCCATTTGATAGTCAAAGCTTTGTCAGGAATAATCTATAGTTAGGTTCAATTTTTATTCACATTCTAGAATTAGAAGGCTATTGGGTAGATTGTGCAAATGAGTTTGAGGTAAGGAGAAGAGGGTGGATGGGATTGTCTTTGAGACAAAGTGTAACTTTCAAGTTGAATTGGGATGCCCAAGATCTTGAAGATGATGAATTTGATCTAGTGGATCCCATTTTCATAGATAACATACAAGGTCATCCCATATTAACTATAGATTTGAGCATCCAAGAAGTTGCAACCATTGAGGCCAAGACTACAAGGTAAGAGTACAAATTTGTGTCACACTTTTGGAAAACTTATCAACACAAGTGAATTTAATTATTTCTATCTAAAAATAAATTTTGGTCAAACATATGATCTAGTAAGATTTATTCTAGCTAATTTAGATATTTCCACAACTTTTCTAATTAAAATTGTTGGCTAAATGCATATAGAGCACCACTTTGAGGCCAATTTACTATAAAAATAAAATTCTTTGAAAAACTTGATGTTTCAACAACTCCTACTCATGTAAATAATAGTTTTTTTAAAAATATAAAAATGCGCTTTTGTAGATCCATAAGTGTAGTTTTTAAATATATATATTTTAATATTTTAATTATTATTTATATTTTACTTTTTATTTTTTATTAAACGTAGGTTCTTAGCACAAAATATTAAGTTGATTGTACCATGTCAAGAAAAAAATACTAAAACTTATTAAAAAAATTTGAAAAAAATATGATGCACTAGATAAAAGATTCTATATCAAGATGGTATTATTTTTTTTATTTTAGATAAATGTTTAGTATGAAAGTTGGTCCGTTGAATGGAAATAGTTGTGTTTTAATACACACACATTTTAATGTTTATTTAAAAATATATATTTATCAAAATTGGAAAAAAAATATATCCATGCACTAAAGTTTCAAGTTATAAATACGCAAAAATTTAAAGAAAAAAAGTTGCTATATAAAGATTGGCATCTCATGTAACCTCATTTTTAAGTATTTTATCAACAACTAAATAATAGTGTCAATTTATCAAAGCTATTTTCAAATATATATATATATATTTTTAAATACAAAAATAAAACATACTAAATAATATAAATTTTATTAGTTTACATCATTTCAAATTTCAAAAAATATATGCCACTTTTTAGTGATTCAAGTTTAAAAGCTAGATCGGTGTTGGTTGTTTCCTTTATAAAAGTGTGACACAACTTTGTACTTTTACCCTACCATAGTACTCCTAGGTGAACAAAAGAATGGGTGATGGAAAAGAAGGAAGAAAAATAAAACCTCTCAACAAATTAAGAAGACTACAAAACAAGCAGAAAGTAGTCAAAGAAGGTCTTTGTTGCCTCAACAAATGGCATCCTCAACACCAAAAACTACCTTTGGTGGCAATGGAGATGATGGTGAAGATTCTTTAGAAAGGGGAGGTTTAGAAAATACTTGTGAGGTATCTTCAAAAGAAACTGCTCAAAGAGAAAAGGACAAGGGAAGGTTAAGTATTGTGTTAGAAGAGGTAGAAGAGGAAACTATTCACATATATTCTTCACCATTTCAAGTGAGTAATTCCTCCTCTTCACCTTCTCACAACTCTCCCCCTATCGATGTCTTTGAAAATCCATCTACACAAGATGAGATGAATCCACCATTCTCTCTCAAGGTAGGAGTTTTTGAAAGACCTCCTCTCAGGAGATCCATTCAATTTTCTTCTTTGGAGACTAGGAATATTCTCACATCTCCATTTTTTTCTTGATTGGAACAATCTTTAACCAAGAAAAGAAATATTATTGGATTGAG
Source organism: Sequoia sempervirens (assembly GCA_007258455.2). NCBI lineage: Eukaryota > Viridiplantae > Streptophyta > Pinopsida > Cupressales > Cupressaceae > Sequoia > Sequoia sempervirens. Next base: position 45,637 of record VDFB02224610.1, read on the forward strand.
TGTTCTTGATAAATAAATTATGTCTCAATTGCTCCAAAGAACTCCCTAGGTTAGAAAACCTAAAACTATCTCCCATCTATTGAGTGATCCCTCTTTGGTGAGTATGTATGTTCAAGCTGCTCACCCCTCAACCAAAAGGATGTTATTCAAATGACCGCAAAATACTTCAATGTGACTAGGATCAATTTGAGACCTTCCAAAAGGGGGATATTCACAATTTCCAGGCATTGAATACCAAGCTTGTGGAAAGAACAAAAAAGGACAAGCAAACTAAATATCAACTAAAGAAACAAGTTAATGCTTTAACCAATTGTTTAAAATCTCTCTTTGATATTTCGGCGCAACCCACAGCCAAATTGGAGTTATTTTAGATCCTAGTTTTGCTAGTGGGAAGGAAATGATTGATATGATTCATGTTTATAATTCTTATGGGAAGATCATGGAAGATTATGCTAAAGATATCCTAGTAAGGGGAAATAAAATTTGTAATAAAAATGAAGAAAATTTGTGAGGATATTGAGACATTAAAGAAATAAATTGATAGTGAAATTACTATGATCAAGCATGAAGAATCAATCTAGAAAAAGATTGATAATAACCTCAAAGAAATGATTGATTTGGGATCAGATAAAATAGTGGCTGAGTAGATCTTTCCTAACACTGAGGATATCATAAATCTCATGTGGAAGAAAAGTATTGAGTGAAAATTCCTATTTCTAAAACAAAATATATTGGTGAAAAATAAATTGCTCAAACAATGTAAACAAATGAGAGTTGATATTCAGTGAGATATTTCAAAACATCTATGTTCGCCTTAGAAAGAAGATGAATCTCAAGATGAGGATATAGAAACAATAAAGAAAAAATTCAAGGAATCAGTTGAGAATTTATTCAACAAACAATCTTTTAATGTTGAGAGTATAAGGGGATTAAACAATATTGACTCCACTTTGTCCCAATACATTGGACACACAACAACCTTCTCTAGAAAGGTAGACTTAATTTGAGGAAACAAAGCTTTGTGGAGGTTGAGAACAAAAAATGTGATTATTCCTCAACACAAAAAAGATGCCTCTAGTCATCAAATATTCCCAAGCATACAAAGCTAAAAGTGACATGCAATCTATCTGGTCATCATTAAAAAAGATGATGACAATGTGCCACCTCAAGAATGATATTTCTTGTTATTTTATATTATTGGACTTATTTTGTAAAGAGTGTTGAAGTCTTGAGAAGTTGAACAGATTCTTTAACATCACGTTTTCAATTATTATCAAGAAGTTACTCTTGCATATGTATATTTTGAATCATGATGTTACTGAGACTCTCTTAGAAATTTTTGCTAGAAAATATATTAAGAAAATATTGTTATTTTGGTGAATAGGTGAAGTTGTAAGTCTGTGAACAAGTGCAACTTTGGATAATTGAAATAGAATCTTTTATAATTTGTGTGTTATGATATGTTTTGTTAGTTTTTTTGTGAATGTGAAAACTATTTCAAATGTTCAATCTTCTCAAGTTGGAAAAATCTTTAATTGATAAATTTTCCAGTTTATATCCTATGGAACTCAATTAGCTGGTGTTCTAATTGTTTTCCTAGGAATTATATTTTAAATGATAAAATATTTATTGGTTGCATGTTATATGTTTGTCCATTATTGATTTATTCCAGATGACATTTATTGATTTCTGGTTAAAATCATACTCTTAGTAAAACTTTAAATTTGAAAAATAACATATTCTTATCTGATGAGGGAGTTGTACCTCTTAAAATTTAGAGGGAAAATATTTTATTAAGAAATAATTTACCCAAATATTTGTCAAAAATTATTCCTATATATGGACATAGAGGGAATATGTCATAAATTTCAATAATGAATAATCTATTAACTACCACACATGAAGGTTAGCACAAGGAATCAAAATGACTAGCACAAACAATCTGAAAGGCCAATACCCATGAGTCAAGCCTCAAGATTTCTAAAATTCAATCATGTCAAGATGTCAACCCAATTATGGGAGCCATCATCAACAATCTCCCAATCATCCATATCACATGCCTTATTGGCAAGGAAGTCCACCATTTCGTTGTCTTCCTTATAGTAATAGGATAAAGTGAAGTTCCCAAATATGTCCAATAGCCTCAAATTGATTATTCTATGTTTACAATTTTCTATTTATAATGTTTCTTCTCCTAATGGTGTTTATAAATATTTATGAGTCACCTTCTATGTCCACTTTTGACAACTATTTTTCTAGGAAAAATTTAAGACCTTGCAAGATTTCTCTAAATTCAACTCCATTATCAGAACCAAATGCTAATTTCTTTGAGATTGACTAGATAAGTTCACCTCTATCATTTCAAATTGTAATTTCAGTACTAGAAATTCTAGGATTCCCTTTTGTGACCCCATGAAAATTCATCTTTAACTATCCCTTAGGTAGAGGGAACCACTTAACAATCGCTCGTTTGGCCTTGTTTGGAGTTTTGGTTTTAAATCCTGAAGGAATTTACAGGGATTTATAACACTTCATGATCTACTCATCCCATGCGATAAATGGTCAAGGCCCAAAAGATAAAGAATAGTTAATACTACCATTCAGGCCTTATGAATTCAAAATATTCTAATTTATTTTGGAATTCCATTAGAAAATCCTATTGTCATAATTTTTGATAACCGTAGTGTAATACAAATCTTAAGGATTCATGTCCACTACTAGTAGACTAAACACATTGAGATACATATGCACTATATTTGGAATTGATTCATGATCACATGATTAATTTTTAGTGTTGTCCAACATTAGAGAAAATCATAGACATTTTCACAAAGCTCTTCACTAAAGACATGTTCATTTGTGAATTTTTCTTGGGATGTAGTAGACCTATGTCCTCTTTTTGAGGGGCTTCTTAGTCCTTTATTTTCTCTATTTTGTGGGAGAGTTTTTATCCTATAGTTTTTTTTGTACATGGGTACCCAATATGGCCTTCTTGTTAGAACTCATTATTGCATCTTTGCTTGTTTTATCATCTCCCTAAGTTGCTAGGGGGGTGTTAGTGTGATATTTATTATTTTAGGTTTTTTTATCCTAAGTATAATATTACACTTGTTTTTTAAATTCATTTAGGTAATTATTTTTTAATTACGTAAGCTAGGAAAGGATATTGAGTTACACATTCATATGATTCTATCTTTTTCCTTATCCTCATCAGATTTAGAAACTCTAAGCCTATATAATTGTAAAGTTCTTCTTCCTTCTTTTTCTAATAATAGAGTAAGTATTTGTGAGATATTTCAATACCCAAAGACTTAATTGTGTATGGTAATATATTTTATATTTAGTTAATTTTATTTATTTTATAAGCACTAGATTTTGGTTGCAGATATGCTCTTATATTTTAACATGTCTCTATTTTGTTATGTATTACATTTTATTGATGTGATATTCAATATATTTATTACATTGTTAGAGATCTACTAGTTTTACAACTTCTTTAGTTTTGGTTGGAGCACTAGCCATTTTCTATCACTTTTAAGATGTTACATATGTGCAAATTTTGTTTGTTATTTTTTAACTACAAGTTGCATGGATAACTTAGCTATAGATGTTTGATGTGTTATTGGTGTCTTATTATAGAAATATTTTTCTATTAGATACTATGGATTTATAAATTCTATTTGGTTGCCCTTTTTGATATCCTAGTGTATTTTCATGTATATTGTAGTGAGTCATAGAGATGGGTCTTTTGAGTACACATGATTCCTATTGTAGTAATTTAATTGCTTTTATCATTCTTGTAGTAACACTTTGGATAATTGGTATATGTGTCTTAAAACTTGTAGAAATTGAGTATGAAGTAATGGGAGATTTGAAATCATTGTTTAATGGGAGCTTTGTGTGGTTACATATGTCAAAGATATCTTATTAGTTTTAACATTATTATTTTCTTTTCTATTTAGGATCTCTTAATTTTGTAACTAAATTTGGTTACATGAGGGCCATATTTGATCTCTAATTAGGATATGTTTACCATAATTGCATGGTTAGCTCTATACCTCATTTACTAAGAACTTTGGTAGTGATGTAGATTTTTCACTTTGTGATGAATGATCTTCTACAATGGATGTTGGTATCATGAAAATCTATTAGTTTCCACTACATGTAAGTAATGATAATTAATTTTTAGTTCTTAGTTCTATTAAAAGAGGATGGTTATCTTAAAGTTCTTTAAAGATATAGATATCTCATTCCATACAAGGCTCATAGATTATTTGGGTTATTTGTTGGTTATGATCTATTAGTTTGGATGGATGATCCTTGGTTTAGATGAAGGGTGTTATTGTTTCATGATGGATTCTAGATTATTGGTTAGAATTTTGGCATGATATGGATGGTTTTGAGCATATCTCTGAATTGGAGATAGATGATTTTTTATGAAAATGTAAATTATGAAGCCATAGGGATTTCCTCTAGAGTTTAGATTATTTCCTAATTGTATTGGATAATTGGTCATGATTTTGAGGTAAATATAATCTAGATGAATATTTTTATGATTTTTCATTGTGTCCTAGTCATTGTAGTGTTACAATTGAAGTTTAGTTGTGTATCAAATTTAGTCAGGTCTAGAGATATATTAAATGTTAGAGACCAAGTGTTTAAATGGTGAGTCTCTTGACTTGTTTTTAAGAGAAAGACAAAAGATCCTAAATTTGGAGATATATTTGAGTTCAACATGAACTTGTTGAGGGTATTTTTCTTTATAGGTAAAATAATATCATACCCCTACTCTTTTTAGCTCACTTGGTGGTGAATAATCTAATAGATATTTCCCACCTTATCTTTTGAATGTAATATGTTTTTCCTCTTGTCTTCTCAGGTATTTGAGTCATGAGTTGTAGGTGTTAATTCTAAGGTACTTTTTGAGGAGCAAATGTATTATTGAATTTTTATTTTTATTTTTAATTTTCTTGGTCCTTTTGTGAATTATTATTGCTATCCAAATAATAATTCATGAGTAAAATAAGATGAAATCTACAAGTGGTTTATGAGAAAAGGTGAGATCTTTATTTCAATATATATTTTCATAGAAGCTAATATACATCAATGGAAGGAGGAGCTACTTGGCAATGAAACTTATGAAGAAGCTATAGGTGAGATCATTGAGTATATTTTTAATTGTGTCTTTCCATGGATCTCACAATGTTATTTCAAGCACCAACACCAAGTTTTATTAATGAGTAAGTCGGTTTAACATCTAAAACAACAATTTATTATGGACTTGTGTAGTCAATGTTTTGTGAGGGGTAGAATTAACTTGTATGGTGTCCAATTTAGTATAACCACCTACACATCTATAAGGAACCAAACATTAATCTTTTAAAAACATAGGTGTATTCTTCTAAAAAAATAATTCTTTACATAAATATGATGTTGAAGGTGAATCTCATAGAAACATTTGTTATATATTAGTATCTAACTACAATAAAGGATGCATGGACAAGGGCACATTTTGTTCATGATGGATCAAATAAGATAGTATGTAGATAATTAGTTGGATTTAAATACAACAAAAATCCCTTGAGATCTAATAGACACCACTAGTTTTATTAGGATCCTATACACATGCTTTACACAATCCAAAATGATGTTATTAAAAAATGAGTGAATAAATTTAATAAGTTGGATATGAGTTATAATATTCTAGCATTTCTTCATAATAGAGAAAATTTCTAAAAATATATATATGTTATTATATAAGCTATTTAAAACTTAAGAGGATGATGAATTGTATCCAATTAATGCACATACAAAGAGTAAAATGATCAAAGTTATATGTGCCAATGAACCCATGCATACCAAAAAATACTTCTCAAATTAAATGAGTTCTTATTGCATAATGTATTAGTGGACGAAGGTGCAAACATTAATGTCCTTACTAAAGTTGCATGTGAAGCCATGTGTTAATCTGAACTAAACAAATCACCTCATGCTTTAACATAGTAAACAATAATGGGGACAAATCACTTTTCATACTCAACTATATTAATATTAGTATATAGAGGAAGTTTTATATTAATATTAGTATATCAGTAAACGTTGAAAATCCTCATATTTAATTTCATTAATATATATTACCTATTTTCTCACATATTTGGGTGTCTCACATGAGGTGGCATATATACGTCATTGTAATATATTAGGTATTTGATATGTATCACTTAAGTTTATATAAGTTTCTAAATGAAAGTATGGTAAATTGTAAGGTGTGTAAGAGTTTCTATGATATAAAGAGAATAAAGAGGGAGATTCAATTATCAACTAGGATAAAATCAATGAGGGTCTTTAGTTGTTTAATACTATCATGAACATATTTATAAAAAAGGTGAATAAGACCAAAATAGAGCACCCAATTTGAATAAGGAAGTCTCCATTTATTTTTTTGTTAACCTGTAATGATTTTGATACAAGAAAATCCAAGGTTTTATTTTTTATTTCTTTTTGGTTTAGCAAATAAGGGCTAAAAATAAGAGGGTTTCTATTTTTAGTAAGTTTGCATATGAACATGAAGGGACTTGAAATTTTCCCCAAATCTCCGAAACGGTAAATCACACAATGTGGGTGAGGTTTAAGCCAAGATAAGTTTTGAAATTGAAGATATTAATCATTTAAGTTTCTTGAATCCTAGTAAATTCTTAAAATTGAGTTTTGAGGCTTCAAACAACCTTTTTTAGCCTTGAAAATTGGCATAGATATGTTTACAATTTTTTTAAAATAGACTCAATTAGGTGCATATATCAAAGTTATTACACCTAGAAGTTGTGCTTAAAATTGAAAGTTCTCTTGGGTGGGAAAAAGGGACATCTATAGTCATATGGCACCCAAATAGGAGTTACACTGCTATTACATGTTCAGAATCATATTAATTCATAACAAAGTGGAAAGAAATTAGACCGACGAAATAGAAAAATTGGTGAAGTTTCATCTTTCAACATAATGCTAGGTGTTATTGCTATAGGTGACCATTGTTGTCATTTCCAAATTTGGATATAAGATTTCTTGCTTGTATTCTAGTCTATATTTCTTTAGCAAGAGGTCCTATGACCCTTTGTAGTTTGTATTTACAAATTTTGTACTTATTTTATTAAAGAAATAATAAAAAAACATATTTCTCTATCTTGTACTCCTTAATTTTTTTGATTGTGCATGATTGTGTTTGAGGGGGAGTACCCTTCATTAGGTTTTTGTTGTTAGGTTTTGTGAGTGATTTGGACACCTAGTTTATCCCATGGTTTTAAATACAATTTTTTTGAAATCATGCATGGTTTGTGCTTTTTGTCTTGTATATATATTTGATACTTGAGATGGATGTGTGAGAGACACCTTATTTTAAAAGAATGATATGCTACTAGATTTTCTCAAAAAATAGTTCATTCATATACAAAAGAGTGATATCCAAAGACTGTTTGTAATTGTGAAACCTTGTAACTATGTTGGTTTATTTATTAATACATTAAGCCATATTTTTTATTTATTTTTTCTTGAAAGGGTTTTACCAAGATAAATACCACATCAATTATGTTTTATTCTATTGTGTATTATATCCATGTATGGTATTCCTTTCTAAAATTATTTTAGGTTGTAGTTTATTTAAAATTATATCATAATAGATGGTGTAAGAATTATTTCCACAATATAGATTTCTTTCATTTGGTATCAAAGGCTTTCCAATTTCATTTCTTAGTGATAGGAAAAAAAAACTTTTTATATTAATTATTGTTTCATGGAGATATGTTTGAATAAGGATGTTTTTTTTAGGAAATATAGAAAGAATATTATTATTATAGATATAAAACTTCAACAACATCAATTTTGAGTCACAAAATCTTATAATGTAAATTGATCACAAAATCTTATAATGTAAGAAGTACTCATAGATCAAGATCTATGGGTTACAATCTTTGAAATAAAACCTACAACTATGTATGTTGATGATTGGATGGTATTGGATTATGAATATTGAAGCCTAGTTATGATTTATTTTTTGGATTTGGTGCCCCTAAATGTTTCAAGAGAAGCCACAATGTAAACATATAGATAATTTTGGGTAACCTCTACAAGGCTAAATCCTTACTAAATTATAATTTTGTACAAAGAAAGTTATATTTGTTAAAAATAGGTTATGGTGAATTAATTTTTAAATACTTTAATTCTTTCAAAATAATTTTTAGTTGGTTAAAATATATTAGTGTACAATTGGATCATGAAGATTTAAACACTACATTATTGTGTTCTTTATTGGATTTATTGGATTATTTAGTGATGACATTTAGAAATATTACCACTAATATTATTCTTGAGGAGATGTTTTTTCTCTTCTCTTGGGGGATTTGAGATGAAAAACCTCTAATTCTATAAATTATTCATAGCATATTGAAGAAAAATAAGGAGAGAACAAATAGGACCGAAAGGTAAAGTCTAGAGATAGGTCTAAAGTGCTTTATTAGATCTCAATTGAAATACTATAATTATGAAAAGATGGGAAAATAAATAAAAAATTATACAAGGAAAATAAGCAGGATAGAAAAGAACCTCATGATAATTTAGATTCCAAGACTTCCTAATATGCTGTTGATTCATTTGGTGTAGCCTTAGAAACACATGTATGTGAGGATACATGAGGTATCAAATTAAGAACTTCTTTCCTTATGAATCCTCGTAAGGACTAATTTAATAACCACGATAACTTTAATGATGAAAATGTTTATCTTAGAAAAAAATATTATCTTAGTATTGCTTGTTGTGGAGGATTCAATATTAGATTCTCTCAAGTTATAATTTGTAAAGGTGAGAAAAGAGGGAAGATCCAAAATAGGGTGTCCTAGGACCTTCATACAAAGAATTAGGGAACTAAGAGATTGCAAGATTTAGAGATTGAATTTCAACCCTAAGGTGAGCCAATATCACTTGAATATCTAGGTTCCTTAGGACAATAGGATTTGGAACTAATGGAAATGATTTGATACAACTAAACCTAATGAACAATATGACCTAGAAAATAAAATGCAAGATCCCAAAGCTATAAAAATAAAATTGATAGTTTGCAAGAAATTATGAGAAGGGTTTGGACACTTGTACTTGACATTAAAATTTTGTTGTAAGCACTACTGAAGGACATGTTTTCCCTAGGGAGAATGGATGTTGGGTAGGGTGTCTAGAAAAAGCTTTGACAATCCTCTGATGTTGGATCTTTGCTTTAGTTTGGCATAGGTCCCGCTAGTAAAAAGTTGGAAATAAAATATTCAATTGAGTTTCTTTGGCTTGACAACAATGGGGAAAACTTATGCAATGTTGCAAAATTTCTTTTTGAAATCTTGTAGTCATAGAAAAAGTATCCCTTCTACTTTTCTTGGCTTGTTTGGGTCCTCCTTGTGAGTTAGGCTTAATGTTGCAGTGATTTAGTGTTGTAATTTGTGGTTGACACATTCACATTAGGTCTTGGGCCCTTGTGAACTAATGAATTTAAATGAAACCTTGCTAAAGTGTTGTGAAGTGTTGTAACACACTTTCACACTTTTCTAAGGGTTTCTTAATTAACTAAACCTAATTAACCTCTTTTTAATCAAAATAAACGTTAGTCTTGCCTTATTTTTAACTGTTGTAAAGTGTTGTAACACACTTTCACACTTTTCTAGGCTTTTCATTAATAAGTGGGCTTTCTTATGCTTTAATTGGCCCTATTTTGCATCCAAAAGCCTCATTTATTGCATATTTTTTAGGATAATCTCATCGCCAATCATAATTTAGGTGTTTTAGGTTTAAACAGCCCAGATTTAGTGATCTAGGACTCATTTGCCACCTTGGGTGAATGGGTCCCACCTAGATCTTTTGGTCCTAAACCTAGTTTCACACATTTCTAATCATTTTTTTAAAAATGGTCCCAAAGTTAAGCCTGGTGGGACTCATTCGTCACCTTGGGCGAATGAGTCCCGTGTGGCCCAAAATCAAAATTAATTCAAAATTTTGGTGGGATTTTATTCTCCTACATCTTATGTCGGCTTATAGTGTTGTAATTTTGAGAATTCTTGCATAATTGAGTATAAATACAAGGTTATTTCACTCATATTTTCACCTAACAAGTTAATCTAGAAATCTAACAAGTAATCAAGCGTTCACTAGCATTCAAAAGAGAATTCAAGGGAAGATTATCAAGCATTTTAGAGTGGCATTCAAGCATCAATCATCATGTCAAATATTTCATGCATCATGTTTGTTTTTGAGCTAACAAGTGTGATGTAAGGTTTATGATTCAAGAAAGCAATACATTCAAGATTTATCACCTTCAAGCAAGAGTCAAGATCTGCATCCATTCTAAGAGACACCTCATACATGTTTGCAGCCTCTTATTGCTAGGGTTTGGTGAGTTGCAACATCTCATTTTGTTCATTCATCATTCTCCATTCTATTTTATTCTATTTCAAGGTTTAATTACCAACAAGGGGTTTGACCAAGGAAAACCCCTATCCACTAACTCAAAAACATTTTTTCCCTCTCCTTTGTGTGTGATTTTTTGGTCTAGGTTGTATATTTCCTAAGGAGAAAGATTGGAGAAAAGTTGTCAAGATCTCAAAGTTGTCTCAAGCCTTGAAGAACATTGGAGAAGACCTACAAGTTTCAAATCAAGGTTTTAGATCTGGAAATTTATCAAGGAAAAAGTAGATAGAGAAGAGAAGGATTAGACTTTGAAGCTTCAGAAAATACTACTTGGATTGATTCACCACTTCTGGAAAATGAGTCCCAGTTCCAGTCAAATTTCAATTTTTTGTAGATTCAGATACCCATTTGGCAGATTCTTGTTCCCGCACAGAAACCTAGTATTTGGACTGATTCGCCCAGCTTCGTGAATGAGTCCTAGTCAACATTAAAGTTAGATTTTCCAGTGTTCTAGACCTCCATCTAATTATTTCCAGATTTCTAGGTGCACACATCGCTTTCTATAGTCTTTTTGTTTCATTTCATTCACTTTTCTAGGTCATTTAGTGTTACTTTGCATTCAATTAGCGTTTAGTGTTGCATCTTGCATTTCATTATCTTTTCCAAGTCTAAACTTGGTGGTGAGCTCCTTTATTAGTCTATTTTCAGCCCCTAAGACAACCCTATTGCAAGATCTCTTTCTCTTTTGCATTGAGATCTCTAAGGTTATCCTTGAATGGAATAGCTAGAAAGTGGTTGTGATAGCATTTAATAATAATTATTCTTCACCCCCATTTTTTGTGGTTCCATTTTGGTGAACTTGCCTTTAGAACATCATAATTTTGATTTGGAGTGCATTGTCATCCTATATTTGGCTTGCATTAACATTGCATTAGAACTCGCATTAGTTAATTTGCATTCTAGGGTTTCAAACTTTGCATTAGTGAAAGCTCATATAACTTGCATTTTTACATCTAATTTCATTGAAAATCAAACAAAACCTGCACTTGCTTTTAACATATAGATTATAAAACACAAAAAGCATAAAATTCAATTGATTATTTTTGAAATTTTTGAAAAAAACACTCATTGGGACTCATTCGCCACCTTGGGTGAATCAGTCCCAGTGCAAATTCTGCACTACATTTTTTGGAATTTAAAGTTCTATTTCTAAGTTTCTATTTTCTGTTATTGCCCTTTAGTTTCAGTTTCTAGAATTTATGTTATAAGAATTTCATTGTGCTTAGCTTACATTGCATTCAGTAGCCCTTGTATGAGTATTTGGTGTCTTATTGCTAATACTATATTGAGATTAAGTTCAAGACTCATCCCATGATAACACAATCATTATGGATCTTGGGTTGTCTAGCTCTTTCACTCCTAGTATTGACTCTAGTACACTAGGTATGGATCATACCCTTAACAACTCTTTGCTTTCAAGTAGTATGCAAGTTGAAACAAGGAATGATAGTGTCCCACAAGAAAACATAATTCAAATTCATGAGGACCTAGAAAATTTACAACATCAAGTGAAAAATGACAACATTTCAACTACTACCATCGCTACTATAGATAACATACACCATATGCTTGAAAGTGAAGATCGACTTGACCTTGTGAAAACCATAGTTCAAATATTTGGAAAACACCTGCCCCCAACCACTAGTTGTCCTTTACCAACAAGCAATGTCACAAGCCAAGGAGGAACTCAAATTCCTCCTCCCACAATAATTTCCTAAATACCTACTTATACCAATCCTCAAGTCACAACAACAATGAAACAGCGTAGTAATGTGATTCCTTCCGTGGGTATTTCCGCTAGCATCCCTAGTTCCTATGTGGCATCACACATCATATATCCTACTACCTTACCAAATATAATCATTCCATTCACTTGTCCTTCAAACACATACACCCCTCCACCATTCTCACTTCCATCTCATAACATAAATGACCCTCTCATAACTCAACTATTCGAAACCATTTCATCCCTTCAAAAAAATTTTCACCATCAACCAAAACCAAAATGTCCTACCTACATATTATGTCAAAATCAGTCCATTGTCCTTGGATATATTGCGAACACTGATGCCACAAGGTGTAGAGGTGCCTATATTTGATAAATATGGAGGAAAGGGAGATCATTCTAACCATGTTAATACTGATCATTCTAACCGTGTTAATACTTATACCATCTTATGTAGTGACTTTTTCCTTGATGATAAACTCCTATCTAAGATTTTTCCTAGATCCATGGAAGATATTGCCTTGGAATGGTTCTCCTCTTTACTGGACAACTCAATTAGTTCATTCGATGAACTTGTTGAAGCATCTTTTAACCATTTCCAATTGCATATGACTCGTAAGATGACCTTGGCCAATTTGATGAGAAGTAGTAAAAAAGAAGAAGAAAAGATAATTGACTTTATCTCACACTATCAATCACTTTATTCCCAAAATCGATGTCAAGGTCTCCGACCATCACCTTCAAAATATGTTCATAGAAAATTTACAAAGCAAGATCCAAGGAAAGCTTACCATGATGAAATTCCCATCCTTCATGAACTTGTGTACTGCCCTCCGTGATTATCAAAATTTGGTTAGTAGTCGAGATACAAAGTCCACTTCTAATTGAATTGAGAAGTCTGAGTCCACAAAGCAAAACAATTCCCACCATTTAAAAAATAGAACAAAGTGTTCCTTCAATTGAATCCACCTTAACAAACAACTAAAAACACAAATAACGAAGTAGCTATTGTTAAAGCCACGGTACCCTTTAGCTATGGGGACCCGAAAATACAATTCACTCCCTTACCTGATACCCTTCATATCACAATGTCCCAAATTTTAGAACACCAAATGATTACCTTTCCTCCCATCAAAATACCCGATCCTAATAAGCCTTTACCCATGAGCTTTAGATTAAATTCTTATTTCCACTATCACCGACAAAATAGACATGATACAGAACATTGCAAGCGTCTTAAACATCTTGTGCAAGACATCATTGATTCCAGTCGTCTTTCCATTGGAGGTGTTAATGATCAAGGAAATAAGTCCATTCTCCCTCCTAACCAAAATTTGCAAATATTTACCAACCCCATGCCAAAACATACTATTTCATTCATCAAAGACAACAAAACTATAAAGAATGATGTGATGAATGTTGACACAAATGATGATAACAATGATTCTATTCAACATGATCCTATCAATAATGATCCTATGGATGAAATGGTAGGAGTGATAGATGTCATTCCTTGTAAGGGCCGAACTAAGGATCCTCTTGACATTACTTTCTCCTCTAAGGATATACTTAAACATGCACCTGATGGTCCTCTTTATATAGTCAGTCGTATCTACACGACAAGCCCACTAATGGGATACTAATAGATCTCGCCTATGGAGAGAATGTGATCACTGAGGAATTCTTACTTTTTCATGAGCTCTATCAAGATATATACAATAAAATGAAAGCATGGATCAAGACACACAATGGTTTTTCTTTCCCTATGATGGGATCGATCACTCTTCCTTTACAAATAGGACTAGAAACATTATATGTCTCATTCTCCATCATCCCACAGTCAGACCAATTTTGTGTGAAGCTAGACCATCCATTGTTGTCGCTCCATGAAAATTGTCCTTTCGGTTGCGCATAAATGCTTAAATTTTCCCTTTGACAATGAAGTACTCATTGTCCACCATAGTGGCTTTAACCCATTGTCCTCTAAAGTTAACTTTTCCTTAGATTTAGTTTGGCTTGAGCCCATGGAACCTATAAAACCATGACAAGACTTCTTTTTCCTATCATATGAAAAGTTCAAGGAAAAGAAAATAGAAAAATTATCCCTCCGAAACATGTCTCCACCCACCACCAAGCCTACTATCCTTGATGAAACCATGCTTGAACCTAAAGAAATTCCAAACAACCAATACCAACCTAAGAAAAAAACTCCACATACCTCCTAAAAGTGACCAAGAGACAATGAAAACAACCCCGTCACACCTACTAGAATAAAACAAGTTTACAAAGTCAAAGAGAAAGTGGTTGAACAACCTCCCATGGTTCCTTTTGTTCCTCCCCTTAGGGAAGGAAAGAAACCTATGGTTGGTCAACCCTCTCCTACACAAATGCAACTTGAAAACAAAACTAAAATAAAAAGAGGTGCTAGAGAGTGTAGGCATAGACGTTGTGCCCTTGCTCGTAGGTTACATGAAGAATTAAACAAAGAAAATCAAAATCCAAACTTGACTGAAGCAGTGTATGATGCCTCCACCCTTTCCCAAACATAGAACAATCCACTACAACAACCACAACAAGAGTTGAAATATTCCATGGACATGCTATCATTCAAAATCCTATTGTGATTAACTTGGATGACAATGAAAAGGTTGCTAAAATTGATAGAAAGGTGCATAATGAATTGAATACATTGTTTTCCTCTTCCATGAGCTTAAATAACAATTCTCCTACGAAGAGTTTTGAACTTGGTGCTTCTCCTAGTTCAAAACTTGCTCTTGTCCCTTTGGCTAGTTTTCCAACTTTGGTACATACAATGAACATGATTGGGAGGTAGATGACCTACTTTAGGTTGACTTGCTTGTGCCTTGCTAGTCCTTTGCATTAGTTCTTTTTCATTTTCCTTTTTTGTGATTGCATGTGCATAATTTGATCCCCTGTGATATTTTATTTGACACTCTCTCTCTTTGTGACATTCCTCTATTTTTATCTTTATTCTTCTCTATGTTGTAACTCTTCTATCTTTTCCTTTCTATTTTCTTTGTCTTGTGTTTTCCTTTTGGGGATGATGTAAGGCGTCGAGACATTCATGTCTCTTCCATGTTCACCCAAAATATTTTTCTTTGCTTTTCTTTATTTCTTTTCATTTGTATTGTGTTTTCCTTTTGAGGATGATGCAAGGCATCGAGACATTCATGTTTCTTACATGTTAACCTGAAAGGTTTTCCCTTGTTTTCACTCTCTTTGTGTCATTCTTCCAGTTCTATGTGTATTTGGGGAATGATGACAGTTTCGAGCTCTCTTAAAAACATTGCAGCAAGAACATACTAACCCCAAATCCATAGATCCCTTATGTGTTTGGTGTTTTCATTTAGAGGGAACCCCTCTCTTTTCCTTTTCTCTTACATGACGTGGCTTTACTTGGAAACATATGAATTGGCATAGGGCTTTCCAAGTTGGCTCTCATGTCTTCTTTATCGTTAGCATTTACCATTTGCTACTTTAAAAAAATTGCTCATAGTAGGGCGTTCAAAAATTTCTTTAAATTAGGGGCATACATTGACATTATCCTTTTGCATTTTTCTTTCCATGGTTCATGTTGCAATTTTCTTATTTCATGCGATGCGTTTTTCACCTTGTGGATGACATCGGGTGTGATGTGCTTCAAGAGCGTGATCTCTCTTAGCATATTACATTCCTTTTAGTGGCTTGATGTGAAACATTGTATCCCCTAAGTTGTGAATTTTGTATTCTTTGATTGGTCCTCTCTTGGATACATTAGGGTATGTGCAGGATCATCATGGAAAAAATAGGCCCTTAAGTGGCAAAAAATTCAGAAAATTCAGAGTTAGGCAATTTGACATAAAAATTTAATAAGTTATCTATATTATTTCAAAAATATTTAAGAATAGAATCTGTAGAAAATTGAATGTATTTTCTAAACTATTAGGTTTGTTTAAAAAAAAAAATCTATTTGGTGAAAATTTTAAATTTCAATGCAGTAGTACTTAAATTTCAGGGAAAAAATGAGAAGTAGGTGTCTGTCTGACCACCCTAACCACAATAAAATGATAATATTTTTTATAATATTTTAGATATAAGTAGAGGACTCATGTCCTGATGTGATGCATATTTTGTAATTTTTCTCCAAGTAAATAATTAATTATGAATTTTTTATTAAATTTTTTATAAAATATAAAAAACTCGTATGTCTGACCACCTTGGTCAAAAATTCATGAAACTCATTTTTTATTTTTTTAATCCTATAGTATGCGAAGCATAAAATGTGACGCATGTTTTGGATTCTAAAAATGTGATACTATTTGAAAGCTATAGATATTTTTCAATTAGCCTATCAATTAGGACTTTAGTCATAATTCGAATAGAAAATGAATAATAATTACTTATTAAATTCAAAGTAAAGCATAATTTATATTGGTGGAAAGCTGAGAATCTCCTTTAAAAACCCTTTTCATTTCATCAATTTTGGGTTAAAAAAAAGTTGTCAGCCACATACCCATCACATTGCCACTTTTTGGGCCATCATGATTCTGCACATACCCATTATGCACAATGTTCCCTAAGTTAAAGAATTCACATGAACTAAGCAAGAATCCTTTGAACATTCCCTATTTTGCATTTTGCATTTGAAATTATATGGCCACCCTGCATAACACAACTTGCTTGCCTATAGAGCCATCTTGTTTGTTCATGAGCTCCAAGAATACAAAGATTTTCTTGCCTCATGAAGCTAAAAAACCATATTTTTTCTATGGTGTCTTATTAAAGTTATGAGGAGGTATAAATTTGGTATGGTTTGAGTGGGAAGCCCGACTCAGGCATGACTTTCCCCATAGCCACTCGCGTGTGTGTGTGAGTGCATACTAGCCATTAGTGTATGTTTCTCACCTAGCGAACAACAAGGAGTTCTATTGCCACAGAGTGAGTATGCATTTTTTGGAAAAATAGCCTAGATCTGATCCATATCGCGATGGAAAAATGGTTGAAGCTTGATCTGACTCTTTTATTTTTACCTTTTCTCTCTTTCATCTTTGACAGTGCATGCTTGTGCCTTGTTGTTGGTCTTTATATCATTCTCTTGGGGGCTTGCTTACCCCTCTTGATCATTGTCATCTCATCTTACTGGAATTGGTACAATTGGACCCCTCTTGATGCGTGTTTCTCTACTTTAGTGTGAGCTTGAAGCAAGTTCATCCTCTCACTAAAGTGGGGGCTAAATGTAGTCACAAAAGAAGTATCGGGCTTCTACTTTTCCTGGCTTGTTTGGGCCCTCCTTGTGAGGTAGGTTTAATGTTGCCTTGATTTAGTGTTGTAATGTGGTTGACACAATCACATTAGGTTTTGGGCCCTTGTGAGCTAATGCATTTAAATGGTACCTTGCTAAAGTGTTGTGAAGTGTTATAACACACTTTCAAACTTTTCTAAGGTTTTATTAATTAACTAAACCTAATGAACCTCTTTTTATTCAAAATAAACCTTAGTCTTGCCTTATTTTTAAGTGTTGTAAAGTTTTGTAACACACTTTCACACTTTTCTAGGCTTGCCATTAATAATTGGGCTTTCATATGCTTTAATTGGCCATATTTTTTATCCACAAGCCTCATTTATTGCATCTTTTCAAGGATAATCCTAACACCAATCATTATCCAATCATAATTTAGGTATTTTAGGTTTGAATGGCCCAGATTTAGTGATCTAGGACTCATTCACAACCTTGGGAAAATGG
>VDFB02224612.1:0-14974 GCA_007258455.2 Sequoia sempervirens
TCTAATCTCTTCATAGTGAAACTAGGAATTTTATTGATAGTTTCCACGCATGTGGTTTCTTTGATAGTCAAAAAATTCTTGAAATTCCCTCATAATAATATTGTACAACTATCCAAGACATTGGATACAAGCCACTTGTATTTCATGGGGGCTTCTCTTTAGACCACTTTTTTTCTACTCCACTTGGACCCTTGTAGCCTCATGGGAATTTAATTTTCAAAGCTTATTCAAAGTTCAAATCAGGATGCTCAGTGTCCTCATCTTTAGCTCCATCTTATTCCACTCATGTGGTCACTCTTGTCACATCTACTCTATTGCATCAACATTCTTCAACCACTATGGCTTCCTCTTCAGGAGCTAGAGATAAGTGCACTCCCTTGGGTAGACCTCCCATATCCTTGAAGGTTTCACAACCCTTAGTGGTGTCTTTGGTTCTTTAAAATGTTCCAATAATATAAAGAGAAAAATTACCCATATTGTTGATATCTTTTCCTTAGGTATTCCATCCACCTATAGCTCCTACAATACCTCGACTTGTTTCATTAGGGAAAGGGTAGCAAACTAATACACCTGAATCCTCCCATACATCATCTATGTATCATCCCTTGAGGGTACCTCCTATTCCTCCTCCTCTAAAAACAATCGAGGAAAGGCATTCCTGATATAGGCTAAACCATATGCACCCTTGATATCTCTTGCTCCATCTATGGAGCTTGTTCTTCCATCAATTTTAGAGGTGAAGAGAACTCCACCTATGGAACATGGTGCTTTTAATTCATCTCGAATATCTATTTCGGGCCTGCATTATCACTAAAACCAACTTGTGTGTGAGAATAAACATCATAAGCATGCATTAAATTATGAATAGGATACTTTGAAGATGACCAAAGATGAACACCCTCCTCCTATGTGAACAAATCCTAACTTGGTTATGACCAAGTCTTTTTATTATTCCCCTTCTCAACCATCAACTAAAGTATCTTCTACTCCACCTTTGGTCCTTCTTAGTGACCCCAATGAACCTCTTAAAAGGGTATAAATGTTAATTTATCCTTTGATGGACTTGCATTTGATTCCAACACTTCCTAACATTAAACCTTTTGTTGATCCTCTAGATATGCCTAATACCAAGGTCATATTTAGTGTTGCTCTTGCTGCACATCCCGATCCACAACACACTCACCATTAAATCTTTCTTGACATCCTCAAACTTTACATAGTTGATGTTAACATTCCAACCACCTAAGTACAAGTTTGAGAAAGGTCCTATCTCACCATTTTATAAGAAGAAACCTAATCTTCCTTCTCCACATCACCAAGAACTTTCTTCATCCGTTCTTCTCACATAAGAAGTTCAAGCTTCCTATATCCTCATCACTAATCCTCCTAAAGAGGTTAGCAATAACATTCCTATTGTATCTGATTCCACAATGTATTCAACACACTCTCCTCTTGAAGGATGTATGTTCGAATCATTGGAAGGTATTCCAACATTGTCTATGATCTTTATAAGATCACTAAGAATCACTTCACATGATGTCAAGGATGATGGTATACTTGCAACTACAATCTTGGCTCTTGTTGTAGGAAAGACACTTGACACTAGTTTAGAGGTACTTCCATTGCAAGCTTTAATTCACTCTCCATATGACCAAGACTAGGAGACTGATGATTTGTTAGGGGAAATCCCCTAGAGCAACATCTTCCCCATATTTAGGAGATGCGTTTTGTTTGATTGTTTATATTCCCCTGTGCTTGCATGTATATGTTTGTGATTCTTACTTGGAGGACCCATCATATCCTTGTAGTTACATGGATATGGGGAAGATAATCTATTGTGTCAATTATTCTATGTGTGTCATTATTCTTCTATATGTCATATATTGAATTTCTTTCGCTTTTGTAGACGATCCAAAGTGTTGAGACATTTAGGTCTCTTCCATGTTGACCTAATTTTTTTATAATTTTTTTTTATGTGAATCTTCTTTCTTTATACTCATTGTTCCATTGTATCTGGATATATATATATATATAAGCATATTGACCCTAGGTATTTGGATCCCTTAATGTTCTTTATGTAGCCAATGTTGTATTTCCAATGTGGCATCCCTTTTAGTGTTTGATGCCATTTCATGAGCACATGTTATGTCTTCCATGCTACAACATCTTGCTTTATATCTTTTTTGTTTTCCTCTTCTCCTTAAAATAACTTGCACTCCTAGAGTCATACAAATTATTTTAAGAGGGGGCCACAATGCACAATCACATTAACATTGAAAATAAAAATTATTTTTACTTATTGTAGCAATTTGATAACATATGAACCTATCATGGGGCAACCCGTTAGAATTTTGGTTCTCATATATTTTCTCTTTCCATGGTTGTCCTGCAACAATCATAGTCTAATAAAAATCAATGTATGGTCTCTACCACAACATAGTTTGCTAGCCATACTTGTTAAAACATTTTATCAAAAATCACTCTTTAATCTTTAATCTCATAATTTCCTTGCATATTTGTTTGCTCTATGTTATTTTTTCTTAACATATTTTTTTGTAGCTAGCATGTTTGTGGTAAAAACCTTTTAGCATAACATAGTTGTTTTATGCAAGATATCTTAGTTGTTTTGTAGGTCTTCTCTTTGGGGGCATATCCACATGGAATGAAGACTCTACATCCTCTATAATATTCTTGGGTAATTTCCAAAGATGATATTTTTACTTTAGCAAGCATATTCAACATGGTGCATATGCTTGCTAAAATGGGGGAAAAATGTTGTGTCAGAAATTACATACACCCTTGCAATTTCACATTACATGGAAACTCCCCTTTAGCTTGATAAATGAAA
This sequence comes from Sequoia sempervirens, assembly GCA_007258455.2. Lineage (NCBI taxonomy): Eukaryota > Viridiplantae > Streptophyta > Pinopsida > Cupressales > Cupressaceae > Sequoia > Sequoia sempervirens. Next base: position 2,849 of record VDFB02224612.1, read on the forward strand.
TATCTTAATTTTAATACGATGATATCAAACTATGTTTATACTAGAAAATTCATCATGTCTATGGCCTTTTGGGTTTGATTTTCTTGGATAATAGTGTGACACATAGACATCTATGTTATGTGCTAGCATCCTATGAAAATATGTGATTCAAATGACCATTGGAATGTTATGTTCTCTAGAATCTAGCAGTGTAATGGTCATGTTACCAATTGTGAACTACAAATGATTTCAGGACAACTATTTAGGAAAAAATAGTCTTTTCCTTGGAAATAAGAAGGAAAAAATACTCTAATTCACATATTCAGCCAAGCGTACACACATTTTTTTATTTTAGCTCTTCAACTCTTGAATTTCTTGAAATTTTTATCCCAATACAACATTCTCTTAGATCTTCCATGTCGTTTTCTTCATGATGAAACTGAAAGGTGTAATCTTTCTATGAATTTTGAATCCTTTTAGAGGTCTGTGGAAACTTCTAGGTGGACTTCTCCTAGATTGTTTGTTTCTTTCATTGTGGGTAATTTATTAGAGCTAGTATTTTGAAATATCATTGATATAATTGTATTATTATTGAGTTATTTCTTTTATCTATCATTGCACATGCTTTTATAAATACTTTATCATTTCTATCTTTTATCATAATCCTATCTCATTATTTGTGGAGGTAGAAATACCAAAACAAGGGTTTGATTGAGGCAAGCCCCTTAACACAACCACCCCATACTATTTTCTACTTTCCTTGTGTAGGTATTCAAAGTTTCCTTTGCTTTAGATTGAATATAAGTGACATTTACTTCTTTTTGGAGTTTTTTGTTTTCATCTATATAGGACAACACTGTGTCACATTGTAGTTTTTGCATGGCGCTAGTGTCCATGAAAGAGAGCTCATACAAGTCACAAAAGCATCTTTACAACCTATACTTTATGTTTCTAATATTATCAAGTTCTAATTCTTTATATAGGAATAAAAATTCTTATTAGTTTGTTATAATTGAAAATAATATTGAAATTATTTGTGTTAGTTTCATTTTTCAAATTGTAAGAGTTTTATAAAAAGAATAATCAGATTGTTAAGTAACATCTAGCCCATTCAAATGTAATAGAAATTTTAGTTCTCAAAGAAAATATTTTTCTTTTGTAGAGCTCAATTTTTTATTTTACATGTTGAAAAGGTCACTATATGGATTAAAGTAGTCCCCAAGGATATGCAACCAAAAGTTTGGCATACATGTACTAGAATTGGGTTTTAGAAGAAGTCTTGTTGATCATCATGTATACAATAAACAAATAAATGATTATATTTTTTTGATGATATACTTCTAATTAGTGACAACAAAGAATTAATCATGATCTTAAAATATAAATTTCTAGTAAGTTTGATATAAAATATTTAGGAGCTTCTAGATACACACTTGATATGGAGATATATGTAGTAATAGGACCAATGGAAAATTGTGGCTAAATCAAAGGAAATATCTTGAAGTTCAATATTGCAGAGGTTTTGAATGCAAGATATAAATTATTAAGTACACCCCTACTAGTTGGCACAAAATTGAGTTTGGAACAATGTCTTGAACATGTGGAGGATTTGGAGGATGTGAGTAACATTCTTTATGTTAGTGTGGTAGGGACTCCTATGAATGTAATGGTATACAAAAAACCAAACATTGTCCAAGCAGTGGAAGTTCTAAGTTTATGGGGAAGCCAAGTAAAGAAAAAAACATGTAAAGAAAGTTCATATATTTGAAAGAAATTTTGGATTATTGTTTAACTTATAATGGTACTAATAATATGGCATAGTGGTTACGAAATATTGTTTAACTTATCATGGTACTAATAATATGGCATAGTGGTTATGTCTTCATTCTATTTGTAATAGTGACACAACAACACAACATGCAATTAGCGCTGACTTTTAGTGTATTTGTGTCCATCATTTTGGAGTCATCTGACAGCGCAAAAGTCAGCGAAAACCTGTTTCTTCGTTTCATCGCCAGATTTAGCGCCAAATTTAGTTTCCAGATTAACGCGGATTTTGCACTGTAAATTTGGTGTCGCTAATAGCATCCCTTTTAACATCGAATAGCCGGAAAGTGCTGAGTACCTAAATTGGCACCTAAAGAGCGGAGCGGAGTTTCGAGAAATTTATTTATGAAAGAGTTGAGCGCCGGCGAGTGCCGAGCGAGCTTTTTGAGAGGCGCGCCGATTTCGGAGTCGCATTGTGGATTGCCGAGCGAGCTTCGTTTATCGATTATTCGATGAGCTCGATGAGCCCGATGGAGCTGGAGTTCATTTTCTCCGACGGAGCTGGAAGAGTTCTCGACATTTGAGTCGACTTTATCGAATAAAGAGTCGCATGAGCTGATCGAGCCTTCCTTGTTACTGGTTTTGTTTTCGTTGCTGATTCAATGTTGGCTTTGCTGGCTTTCGGTTTATCTTTCCGATTTTTCTTCTGATTTTGCTTCTAGGTTTGCTTCCAATTTTGCTTCCAGGATTGCTTCTGGTTTTCTTCTAGTTTGGATTCCATTGTTGCTTCCTTTTGTGCTTCTAGAAATGCTTCTTGTTTTGCTTCTAAAATATGCTTCTTATTTTTCTCCCGATTTTGCTTCCTGTTTTGCTTCTAGGTTTGCTTCTGGTTTGCTACCGATTTTTCTTCCAAGATTGCTTCTGGTTTGTTTCTAATTTGGCTTCCATTGTTGCTTCTAAAAATGCTTCTTGTTTTACTTCATTTATTAATTTAATATGTTTTAATTCAATTTAATTAGTTAAATATATGATGCCTCTTAAATAACTCATATGATTATAGAGTAAGTAATTTAATTATTTAACCCATATGATTAAATAACAAGATAATTATTATAACATGATCATCATTTATAATTAAAACAAGTGAGTCAAATATCTATAATTTAATTGAATTTGACAACATCCATCCTGAGTGGTAAATTAAAATCATCATACGTATTAAATATCCATCCAAAAATCATCGACCACTTTTAATATATATAAATTGACAAGTAAATACTAATAAGATCATCAACATATATAACTAAAACAATTGAAATTCAAATATGCCAGTAGATCAATAACATGTGAAAATGATACATGTCCAATAGTCGACATAAGTCAAAATGATACATGTACAAATGATATAAGTAAAAATGATAATTTATTTAACTCAAATTGATACAAGTCAAGATGATACATGTCCAAATGATATAAGTGAAAATAATAAATTTCAATATCATACAACTCAATAATATGGTACTGTAGGCCGTGAAAATGATACTTATGATAGTAATCATGAAAAGAGGCATCATAACGATATATCAACAATGATCCATGATGCAATCTATATGATCATGAATGTCACTGGGTACTACAAGAAACTGCCTCATCATCATCACCACCATTGTGATCATCATCATCATCATAACAATATATCAATAATGATCCATGATACAGTCTATATGATCATGAATGTCGTTGGGTACTACCAACAACTACCTCATCATCATCACCACCATCATGATCATCATCATCATTGTTGTCGTCGTCGTCATCATCATTGTCATAGACCTTAATGTCTTCTGTATCTGTGTCATCATCATCCTCTTCCATGTGATATGTACCGACAAAACCAATATTTTTTGGATCTATATCACAATGAGGATCATCTTGATCCTCTAGAAGACCCCTATTTTGAAAAAAAAAACATTTAAAATGAAAAAGTTATTATTTATTTCATGCAATAATTTATTTTTCTATTCTATATATAATATTGAAACATATAAGACAAAACCATAACCATATTACATCATATCAAAGTGCACATACCATAATAAAATTTCAAAAAAGTCATAGCTAATATGTGATTCCAATGATGTAAAACATGCAACAATTCTAATAAATGTTAGTAAAGATCATAAAAAATTTGTTATACAATTTAACTATCAACTGTAAGTTCTATTACATAACCTTAAGTGCCAACCCTTTGCAAAAGAATGGGGAGACTACAAGAAGATTGGTTGTAGGGGGTATTGGTATAGGAGATGGACATTGCTCTTCCAAGCCATCCACTGAGATGGTTTCATATAAAAATGTGGAAGATATCCCCGTTTCTAGAGAGCTCGTGATTCAGGTTGATACGAATAATGATGTTGTTTTGGTACCCATATATGGCATCATGGTTCCATTTCATGTAGCCACCATCAAGATGGAGGGAATTTTTATATAAGGATAATTTTCAATGTTCCAGGTACCGGATTTAATTCCAACTACATGCCAACATTGAAATTCCCTAGCAATATTTATGTTAAGGAAATTTCCTATAGATCTAAGGATTCAAAGCACATCAACCATGTGGTACAAATGATTAAATACCAAAGATAATTTGTAGCAATGAAAGAGTATGAAAAGGTAGAGAGAGCTACACTGGTGACTTAGGATAAACTTTAGCTCTCAAAAACAAAGGAAATTAGGTTGGTAGACTTGTGGATCAGGCCAACATTTGGTGGAAGAGAAAGAAAGATGACTGGAACTTTGGAGGCCCAGCATAATGGATTTCGGTATTCAACCATGAGAGAAGAAGAGAGAGCTGATATCATGTATCAAAACATTAAGCATGCATTCTTCCAACCAGTGGAGAAGGAGATGATTACTTTGCTTTATTTTCATTTGCATAACCATATCATGGCGTGGGAACCAAGAAGACGAAGGATGTCTAGTTTTATGAGGAGGTAATGGATGTGGTCCAAACTTTAGGAGGGGAAAGAAGGTCAATGTATGATCCTGATGAAATTGAGCAAGAACAACAAAAGAGGGACAAGAAAAATAAAATCAATGCAAAGCTTCAAGGATTTGTCAAATGAGTAAGAGAGCTATGGGATCAACCTCATCTAAAATATTTTGAATAGAGTTTGATATACCATTTAGAGAGCTTGGTTTTCACGGAGTTCCTTTCAAAGCCCCTGCTTTTATTGTTCCTATGGTAAACTATTTGGTAGAGTTGATGGAATTACCTTTCTTAGTAATCACTATTAGTGAGATTGAGATTGTTAATCAATTAGGCGCTAATTTCCTGTAGCAATGAAAGAGTCTAAAAAGGCAGAGAGAGCCACATTGGTGACTCAAGAGAAACTTTAACTTTCAGAAACAAAGGCAATTAGGTTGGTAGACTTGTGGATCAGGCCAACATTTGGTGGAAGAGGACGAAAGAAGAATGGAACTCTGGAGGCCCACCGTAATGGATTTTGGTATTCAACCATGAGAGTAGAAGGGATAGATGATATCATGTATCAAAACATTAAGCATGCATTCTTCCAGCTAGAGGAGAAGGAGATGATTACTTTGCTTCATTTTCATTTGCATAACCATATCATGGCGTGGGAACCAATAAGACCAAGGATGTCCAATTTTATGTGGAGGTAATGGATGTGATCCAAACTTTAGGAGGGGAAAGAAGGTCAATGTATGATCTTGATGAAATTGAGGAAGAATAGCAAGAGAGGGACATACAAAATAAAATAAATGCAGAGTTTCAAGGATTTGTCAAGCGAGTAAGAGAGCTATGGGAGTAGCCTCATCTAAAAGATTTTGAACTAGAGTTTGATGTACCATTTAGAGAGCTTGGTTTTCATGGAGTTCCTTTCAAATCCTTTGTTTTTATTATTCCTATGGTAAACTGTTTGGTAGAGTTGGTGGAATTACATTTCTTAGTAATAAGAATTAGTGAGATTGAGATTGTTAACCTTGAGAGAGTAGGACTTGGGAAAAATGCATTTGATATGGCTATTGTTTTCAAATACTTCAAGTGGTATGTACTCCGCATTGATGCCATTCCTCAATATTTGCTTGATGGCATCAAGGAATGGCTGAACTCCATGGATATAAAATATTATGAAAGAAAAATGAACTTGAACTAGCGGCCAATTTTTAAGACTATTATTGATGATACAAACAAATTTATTAAAGATGGTGGTTGGTAATTTTTGAATATGGAAGCTATTGATTCTGATTCTGATAATTCAGAAGAGTTAGATCAAGGATATGAACCCTCTGATATAGAAGAGGAATAAGAATCAGATGAGGAAGGTTTAGAAGATGAATCTCTTGTGGAGTTAGATGAGGATGAAGAAGAAGAAGATTTTGAAGGGAAGGAAGGTAAAACATGGGATGAATTAGAATTCAAAGCCATAAATACAGATAAGGAAAAAGGAGACGAGTCTGACAATGAAGAGGAAATGCAGTGACAAAAGGTAAAAGCTACAGGGAAGTCTTAGGCACCTGATATTAGAGATTCAAGAGGAATGCCTGCCAAGAGGCATAAAGTCAGATGAATTGAGTTCATCTACATCCTTCTACTATTTATTCATGCACATAAATGGTTCAGTTGTTTATGAAAATGATGCATATATGTTAACTTGATCAGTGTTGTTACTTCGGTTGTTTGACTTCTATGACAACCAGCCATTAGGTCATTCTGTGTGGGAGCACGTTTGTGTTTTTAATTTTCTTTTTTGGATAGCTCTACTTGGTGTTAAGGAAATTCCATTTATCTTTTGAATGTTAAGAAATCTAGTATTACATGCTTCTCTATGTTGATCAGATCAATTTGCAGGTTTTTTATTGCCAATTTCTTTATTTATGGAGTTTTTTTAACTTGGAAGACAAAAAATTACTGCCTTTTTTAAAACTAGATGGAAAAATTAAGTGGCTGGTTAGCTACACCAAGTGATGTAGACTAGAAGGATGTGTTAGATATATAGGATGCCTACCAAGATGCATCAAAAAATTATTACATGTTAAAATAATGGCAACATCCTGAGGAAGGATGACAAAGATGCATGTGGATCACTTAGTAGAATGACAACATGAATTCAAGGAAGCACTCCTTGAGATACCATGTTTGAGAGAAAAGAAGATAAATCATATTAACATGGGACTAAGTCACTCAAATGATACAACTCATAACTTAAATGAGGACACTTAAGAGATATTAAAAGACAATGGTCATTAATTAAAAGATGTGATGAAAATAGGGCATGAATGTCACCCAGTACCCTTTAAGGCAAACAATATTTTTTTCCTCAACATGAAATAATGGGACAATTGAGTGGGATCTAGGGCCAACAGAGAAACACTTTAGAACTCATCCTACGCATCAATAAACAACTCAACACAAGAAATAAAAATTGACATATTAACACAACAATATCCAACTAAGTTATTGAAAGTCAACTATTGATACCTCGTTCTCCATCTAGATTAAGAAATCGCCCCACTTTTTGCTTTGTAACTTTTCCTTTTCAAATTGCTTTGGATTCTGGCCATATTTATCCTCCTGTCAAAACATGGTACATGGACTAGTTAAACTAATTAATATGCAATCATTTACTTTTTCCTAGGGAATTAAAAAAAATATTATTTAACATATTAAATATACTTACAAAATTATAGATCAAGGCTTGTAAACCTTTCTGGCCACTGTGATGTGTGGCATGAAGTTTTTGAATCCTAGCCTTGGAGGCCTTGTCCTGAAACATATAGTAATTCAATTTAACTATGCACAAATAAAATTTAAAAATTGTTTAATATATTTGATATAATCTTATGAGAAAATTAAAATACCTGCATTCTCTCCTCACTGGACTTCCTATGGGCTTCAGAATTCTCATATGCTTTTAAAAGCTCTTTCCATACTTTGACACTTACATCAACTGGCCCTTTTTGAGCCTTAGCTCAGGAGGGATTTTTTTATCTTCTTTGTTTGGTTGCACCAAAATCTCTTGCAATTTTGAGACATTTGTAGCTTCACCTTCTTCACAAGCCAACTTGTGCCAAATTCAGTCTCCATGTCATTGATAATTGCTTTTTGTAGGTGTATGGGTATCTTTGAGAATGGAAAATGTAGATGGTCTTTGAACCATTGAAGGCATGATTCCTTCAACCTATTCACAAACCCTTTTCTAGCATCTATCATTCGGGCTTCCCCTGAAACAACATCGTATTCTATCTTCTTATTGTAGGTAACAATGCAAGAACGAAAACGTTCCATGGTGGAAGAAGTTTGTGTCCCAGGAGTGGGTGGGACAATGGAAGCCTCTACTCCCTATTCTACACTCCTAGAGTTTACTGCTACTGATTTCCTCCTGGATCCTTTGCTCGATCTAGGACTGCTTGGGAATTAATTGATTCCCTTTGACACAGCTGATTTGGTTGTAATGTTTGAGGGGCTTTACTAGATCAGTTTTCTATGTATCTGGCAAGCATTGTCCAGTGTGTATCATCCAAATTGTTCACTGCCTCCGCCCCCAATATGGAAGCCAATGCCTCTTTATCTTTGTCAGTCACATGTCCCTATATATATAAAATAAATTTCTTCTTTCAAATTTAAAAATAAAAAACTAAAAAGTAAAAATGAGAGAAACAAGGGAAACATTTACAAATCTATAAATTGACAATGAATTACCTCATTGTGGCCAGAGTCTGCTCCCTTTCTTCTCTTCCCTCTATCGCTTGACATTTTGAGGTGACTTAGGGAAAATTATTTTCATCCAGTCTATGGAGGAAAACTAAGTACACACTATCACATGTATGAAAGTTTTCGTCTAGTTTATGGTATGAAAGTTTTACCTTGAATGACTCTCTTTCTAGATTTAAACTCCTATGAATCAATTTCTTACGCACATGTATAGAATATAAATATATTTGAAAGGATATAAATATATGCAAAATGAAACAAATGTATTGTAAAAAATTCAACGCTTGCGCACCTATATAGAATAGTAATCTTTGGGGGATAAAAAGGGTACGAAGTGTGGTTTTATTGAGAGTTAACATAGATAGGTCCCATGCTCGAGTCGCATCCGCTGATTAGAAGAAAATGAATGTGTACGAACAATCAATTCGAAACCATGAGTTCATTGTTCTGTAAAAGAATAAGTGAAAATTAGTAATAGCTAATTTAAGCCCGAAGGTCTCACAAATTGGAGGAAATGATCTATTATTCAACTTCCATCTCAAAATCCCTATCTCCTCATATTGTCTCAACAAACCTCTATTCCCACGAGACCTGGTTGCAGTGGGGAGAATGCAGTTTAACGAATTGTCTTGAAAGAACTCGAATAATTTTTTATGGAAAGTCGGTCTGAGAAATTGAACTGAAAACTGAAATCTTGGGATGGGAATGATAAGTGAACTAGGGCATTGGGGTTTCAAAAACGTGTTCACTACTCTTGGATGTGGAGGAAATAATGCAATGTATACAATTTCACCCTCCTCCTTTGCAATCACATGAGACTTGAATGATTCACATGTAAACAAAATAATATTCACAACCCTTTCTTCACAATCTCTCCATTTAATTCAAACAAAAATATTTGTGGGAACGAAAAAACAAATTGTAACCTTACCTATGGCGTCGCAAACTAAATTGTTTTTTTGATCTACTTTCTTGTAGCCCTCCTTCATGCCATTTTTCCCTTGTTTCTCCCTCCTTCCGTCGTGTGGGTTTTTCCTCCTATCATCTCTTCCTTCTTGATGCAGGAAGTTTTAAATTTTTATTCTTGATTTAGTAGTCGATGCAATAGTCAGCGTAACAAAGTGCACCTAATTTAGCGTCGCCTTCTAGCCAAAAAAATGTAATCTATTTGGGATGCAAAAGGTGGTGCAAAGTGTGCCTAATTTAGCGTCGCCTTCCAGCCAAAAAAAGTAATTTGTTTGGGATGAAAAAGGTGTAACAAAGTGAACTTAATTTAGTGCCTGATAGTGCAAAATGATGTATTTTTCTTGGAAGTTGATAAATAAATTGATCCTAAATTGATTTCATCTTCATATGTACCAAGGGAGCAATCATGGTTCCCTATTTTATCTATTCCTTATCCCATGTCAATTTCGTGGGTGCAAAACTAATAGAGGTTAGATTTGTGAACTCAGAAATGACCCCTATACAACTAGATGAGTCATCTAAGGTGTGAAATATATGTCAAATATATGTCTAAAGTGAGGTTTTGTGTTGGATAGCATATTCGTTGAAATGATATAATTGGTGTACAAAACATTAAATAATGGGAGAATTGAGTGGGATCTAGGGCCAACAGAGAAACACTTTAGAACTCATCCTACGCATCAATAAACAACTCAACACAAGAAATAAAAATTGACATATTAACGCAACAATATCCAACTAAGTTATTGAAAGTCAACTATTGATACCTCGTTCTCCATCTAGATTAAGAAATCGCCCCACTTTTTGCTTTGTAACTTTTCCTTTTCAAATTGCTTTGGATTCTGGCCATATTTATCCTCCTGTCAAAACATGGTACATGGACTAGTTAAACTAATTAATATGCAATCATTTACTTTTTCCTAGGGAATTAAAAAAAATATTATTTAACATATTAAATATACTTACAAAATTATAGATCAAGGCTTGTAAACCTTTTGGCCATCAGATGTGTGGCATGAAGTTTTGAATCCTAGCCTTGGAGGCCTTGTCCTAAAACATATAGTAATTCAATTTAACTATGCACAAATAAAATTTAAAAATTGTTTAATATATTTGATATAATCTTATGAGAAAATTAAAATACTGTTCTCTCCTCACCGGACTTCCTATGGGCTTCAGACTTCTCATATGCTTTTACAAGCTCTTTCCATACTTTGACACTTACATCAACTGGCCCTTTTTGAGCCTTAGCTCAGGAGGGATTTTTTTATCTTCTTTGTTTGGTTGCACCAAAATCTCTTGCAATTTTGAGACATTTGTAGCTTCACCTTCTTCACAAGCCAACTTGTGCCAAATTCAGTCTCCATGTCATTGATAATTGCTTTTTGTAGGTGTATGGGTATCTTTGAGAATGGAAAATGTAGATGGTCTTTGAACCATTGAAGGCATGATTCCTTCAACCTATTCACAAACCCTTTTCTAGCATCTATCATTCGGCTTCCCCTGAAACCACATCGTATTCTATCTTCTTATTGTAGGTACCAATGCAAGAACGAAAACTTTCCATGGTGGAAGAAGTTTGTGTCCCAGGAGTGGGTGGGACAATGGAAGCCTCTACTCCCTATTCTACACTCCTAGAGTTTACTGCTACTGATTTCCTCCTGGATCTTTTGCTCGATCTAGGACTGCTTGGGAATCAATTGATTCCCTTTGACACAGCTGATTTGGTTGTAATGTTTGAGGGGCTTTACTAGATCAGTTTTCTATGTATCTGGCAAGCATTGTCCAGTGTGTATCATCCAAATTGTTCACTGCCTCTGCCCCCAATATGGAAGCCAATGCCTCTTTATCTTTGTCAGTCACATGTCCCTATATATATAAAATAAATTTCTTCTTTCAAATTTAAAAATAAAAAACTAAAAAGTAAAAATGAGAGAAACAAGGGAAACATTTACAAATCTATAAATTGACAATGAATTACCTCATTGTGGCCAGAGTCTGCTCCCTTTCTTCTCTTCCCTCTATCGCTTGACATTTTGAGGTGACTTAGGGAAAATTATTTTCATCCAGTCTATGGAGGAAAACTAAGTACACACTATCACATGTATGAAAGTTTTCGTCTAGTTTATGGTATGAAAGTTTTACCTTGAATGACTCTCTTTCTAGATTTAAACTCCTATGAATCAATTTCTTACGCACATGTATAGAATATAAATATATTTGAAAGGATATAAATATATGCAAAATGAAACAAATGTATTGTAAAAAATTCAACGCTTGCGCACCTATATAGAATAGTAATCTTTGGGGGATAAAAAGGGTACGAAGTGTGGTTTTATTGAGAGTTAACATAGATAGGTCCCATGCTCGAGTCGCATCCGCTGATTAGAAGAAAATGAATGTGTACGAACAATCAATTCGAAACCATGAGTTCATTGTTCTGTAAAAGAATAAGTGAAAATTAGTAATAGCTAATTTAAGCCCGAAGGTCTCACAAATTGGAGGAAATGATCTATTATTCAACTTCCATCTCAAAATCCCTATCTCCTCATATTGTCTCAACAAACCTCTATTCCCACGAGACCTGGTTGCAGTGGGGAGAATGCAGTTTAACGAATTGTCTTGAAAGAACTCGAATAATTTTTTATGGAAAGTCGGTCTGAGAAATTGAACTGAAA